>JXCR01143253.1:118881-152131 GCA_002079205.1 Phalaenopsis hybrid cultivar | reverse complement strand
TATCCCAAAAATATAGAAAAACAAGGCAAGAAAAAGAAAGCACAGCAGCAGAAACAAGAAATAATATTTTTTATGTATTAGATTTTCTTCAGTTGCCGTACGTGGATTCGAGTAATAGCTGGGATTAGTCCGCTTCATGGCCGGCAAATAATCCAAAATAGAATAACAACTCATCATCCCAACCAATTAATCATGCTGGTGATAAGAGGGCCGGGAACAGGCTTTTGGGGAATATATTATAGTGATTGACAGCTCGCTGTTAAGGACGACAGCATGGAGAACAAATTGGCAGCTTCCTTGCATCACCAAAATTTTCTTTTTATTATTATGTTTTTTTAATTTCATGATGCTTTTTCTTATAGATTTAATACAGTGCAAATATGTCACGGGGCTTGCCCAACTCGATTTGTTTTCTTACATCAGCTAGTATAAGAAGCCTTTAGATGACTTGAGGAATGTCCGGAGGCTATTATACGAGATTTGAATATTCCTCATGCACTTAAGTATTCAAGTATCACACCTTACATTAGGGAAAAATCAAACCCCTGACCAGAGGAGACTTACAACTGACAAGCAGATGTCCGACCAATGTGAATAAGCGAAGTTTAAATATATATATACACATAAATATAAGAACTGAAATAAATTTCTGACAAGAAAATTTCAATCTTGGTGAAATTAGAATAGTTTAGATTGATGCACTCTAATTGATCTTGTAGGTTTTTGCTAATTTGTCTTTTCATTCTAATACAAAAAGTATAATGACCATTTGATCAAATTTTTTTCGCATAAAATTTTATGAGAAACAAATGAGTAAAATTTCAATATATTAACAACTTCAAAAAACATGCCCAAAGCACTAGAATAGTTAAAATTAGTTCTTTTAAATTTTTTTTGTGTTTTATTATAATTATTTTAAGAAATGCATAATGCTCAATTTTTGTTTAGCTACATATCTAACGCTTAAAGTTTTATGATTAAATTTATAATATTTTGATGTTATGATGTTATGCAGGAAAGAGTGCATTTCACTTTTAAATGAATAAGTTAGGGCTAAAAGACACTGAAATTGATCTGTCATACTGCATTTGGTAAGTATTTTTGCTTGCATTCTCTTCTAAATTGCATTTACAAAACATGAAAATTCACATTTATTACACAAATAGGCTTTNTTGCATTTACAAAACATGAAAATTCACATTTATTACACAAATAGGCTTTGGCTGAATATCATTTTGAAATTTTGCAAAAAAAGGGGCCCTTCGTTGTCTGAATTGGCAAAGTGCAAGTCCTACAGAGGACCCAAATGATACTTAAATTATTATCCTAACCTGTTTTTTTTTTATTATTTGTTATAGGCCAAGCCATGCTAGTATATTTATGAAAAAAACTATAGAAATGTTCAATTGGATAAGCTAGGTTCCTCTTGGATTATTATAATAATTGTATTTTATGTTATTTTATATGATATGTAATTGTACATCTCTAATTTCATGCCCAGATACAAATTGAAGGGCTCTCGTTGTTCACAAACAATTAAGGTCCGTTTATGGCAGCTTATTTGATGCAGTGGTGTTTTGAAAACGCTCCTTGACTGTTTGGGTGAACTGCGTTTTCGTAGCTTATGCGTTTTGAAAAAGCTGAAAGCAGTATTTTCACACCGCACATATCTAGGTGTGGTGGCAGATTTCAGGCATTAATCTGAATTTTCCAAAAGATAAAAAATTATAATAGTCACCGCACATAGCTTATCAACAGATTATTTTTATCAGCTTTTAAGCAGGTTATTAAATAAGCTGCAGTTGCCCCAAACAGACCCTAAGTTTAACAAGTTGTGTATGAGTCTAGCTTAGATTTGTCTCAACTAGAACCTACATCACTCCTACCCAACTTATTTATTGGATGGGTTAGAATATATGACCCAAATCTCATTAGCCTTCAATCCATTGTGCCCATAACAAACCCGAATAACTCATTTAACATGATGAAAAACAATCATTTGGGTTTTATTCATGTTAATTTGAGTTAAAGAGTCAAACTAAACCTGATCAAAAATTAATTATGTTTGGATTCTAGGCTTGATTCCCACCTAATAGTTATTGGGTCAATCTTAACCTCAAATTAAAAATTGTAACACGTCCAACTTATGTGATTTAGCAAAATTTCTAGGCCGAAAGCTCGTTCATTCACGATCATAAGCACAGATAATGATGTATTTAATTTAAGTAATCATGTTCATAAAATTTAAAATTACTTNGGATTATTATAATAATTGTATTTTATGTTATTTTATATGATATGTAATTGTACATCTCTAATCCCATGTGCAGATATAAATTGAAGGGCTCTCGTTGTTCACAAAAATTAAAATTTATTAGAAATTAATTATGATTATTTAGAAAAAAAAAGAGCTAGCATATTAATATTTTAAAATAAAGGTGTCAATTAAGGGTCCATTTGGGGCAGCTTAATTGGTGTTGTGGTGTTTTGAAAACTCTCCTTGACTATTTGGGTGAATTGCGTTTTGGTAGCTTATGCGTTTTGAAAATGCTGAAAGTAATGTTTTCATGCTCTCAGGCATTAATCTGAATTTTCCAAAAAAATAAAAATTTTAAATAGTCACCGCACCTAGCTTATTAGCAGATTATTTTTTATCACCATATTAGCAGATTATTAAATAAGCTACAGTTGCCCCAAACAGACCCTAAGTTTAACAAGTTGTGTATGAGTCTAGCTCAGATTTGTCTCAACTAGAACCTACATCACTCCTACCCTACTTATTTATTGAATGGGTTAGAATATATGACCCAAATCTCATTAACCTTCAATCCATTGTGCCCAAAACAAACCCGAATAACTCATTTAACATAATTAAAAACAATCATTGGGGTCTTATTCATGTTAATTTGAGTTAAAGAGTCAAACTAAACCTGATCAAATATTAATTATGTTTGGATTCTAGGCTTGATTCCCACCTAATAGTTATTGGGTCAATCTTAGCCTCAAATTAAAAATTGTAACACGTCTAACTTATGTGATTTAGCAAAATTTATAGGCCGAAATCTCTTTCATTAAAGCTCACGATCATAAGCACAGATAATGGTGTATTTAATTTAAGTGATCATGTTCATAAAATTTAAAATTACTTTTTATGAGATTTTTTTGTGTGAAAATGCACCTCTATATACATAATATTATATAAATATTGTCCATAAAGATTGTTCAAATTGATTTTAAGTTAAATCATTGCTTGACATAAAATCTTTATATGCACAACATTTATTCAATAATACCATCCACCCTATGGGCATTTAAAAGAGGCCCTTCATTCATAACACGCAATTCTTTTGCATTTACATATCTAACACCTAAAAATTTATATTTACATGAACAACATTAAAATCTTTAATGTCACATTTTTAATGTCTTTATTACTTAAATTTAACATAAATACACTTTTTTATGTGTGATAGAATCAATGTGATGAACAACACAATAAAGAAAAGGAAAACCACGCATATTTTACATGAACAAATCCAGAAAGGAAAAATGACAGGAAAAAGAGAAGAATTAATTATGTTAAATAAGAAATTATAGATGAAAAGTGTTGGGTCATAAATATGGAACTAAAGGAAAAGTGACTTGTATATTGCACGAATAAAAAGAGATAGTTATGGATTTCTACAATGCCCTTTTATGAAAAAAATATTTAAGGGCCAATAAAGCATATAATCTGATGTGTATTAAATGTATAGTGTTGTATGGTGTGTTTATTGTATTAATTGACACTTTTATGCTTTTGTGGGTAAATTTGGTTTGTATGTGCAATACACAGGAAAAACACGAGCGTTCGGAGTAATTCGCACAAGAATGTCTAGGGCAATGGTAAGTGCCGCGGTGCCTTGAGAGAGCAGCCCAGTGGCAGCCTCAAAGCTCAATTTACATAGAAAATAGAGAAGATGTCATCCAGACACAAGACCATTAGCGTCGTCGCACCACTACCCAATGTCGTTGCACAATACACCAACATCACTGCCAAGCCTAAATCCCTAATTTGATGACCTGGGGGCATAAGACCCTGCACTATCACACCTACATATAATGATCTAACGATACCAAAATAATAATGACGGCCCCCACCCCGCCCTCACCCCCGCCAACACCATCATAAGGAAGTTTTGGTGGCTTTTCCCATTGTTCAAACATGAGAAGACTTATATTTGTGAATTCTCTTTGCAAAAGGGGGATCTGAACATATTTTCTTCCTTCTAGACACTTCATTTCACAGGGGTACTTCTCTATAGGAACTTGAAGAATAAATTGGAGAAGGCTTCTAGGATCATGTTGGCATCTTTTTTTCAAAGTCGCACATGTAAGATGTTCTTTTACATTTTATGGGACCATATTCCACTCATAGATAGTCTCCCATAGTCCAAGGGATCCATCAAACCCTCCAAAGAATGTTTCCGACATTGGAAGTGGTTCCCCTTAATTGACATTAATCTTTTATGTCACTTATGTATGATATCCATTTAAATGTTATAGAAACCGCATGTCACCCATAAATAGCTTTCTGTAGTTTCAGGCATCCATAAAAAACTCTCTAGCACTCTTTTAAGGGCACAAAACCAGTGTCTGAACCAACACACCTATGCCAAAGACTAGTGCATTAGTTGGCATTAATTTTTTATTTGAATCTTTATATATCCATTTTAATATTTTAGGATCATATTTTATTCATAAATAACTCTCATGATCTACATAGGATGCATGTAAGATGCATATAATTGGTTACTTTTTGAGCTAATTACACATACCATGCAAAAAAAAAAGCTGAACATGGAAAAGCATTTTAACTCCTTTCCTCTTTGGTTTTTTGGCCCTTCAAACATGAGAGGGTTAAAAAAAAGGGGGAGAATTGTATGCATTTTTTTACAGATTCATAGAGTGTTTTTAGAGAGAAAAATGACTGGCGAATGATTCTTTCTCATTTTCTTCTTCCTCTTCTTAATTTTCTCTTTTTTTTTCTTCCTTTTTCTTTCATCTTTTTCATATTTCTCCGCATCTTATGAGTAATTGGATGCATGTAATTCAATCAAAATTCTTTCCCACGCTCCATCCAAAACCCTCTCCTTTTACCTATTTAGTCACGGTTGTACTAGTCTTGCACTTGTTGTGATGGTTCCATCATTTTGATGGTATGATGGAGCCTTTGTACTTAAGGAAAGAAAAATCCCATTTGATTTTCTATTCTCCATGTCATGAGAATTTTTTTTCATGAAAACGTCTCATATTTAAGTCAAGAAATGGACATGGGCATTTTATTTACATGAAAAATGATGTGTCGACACACCTCACCATGAATGGCTAAAACCTATCCCATGAGAAGTCATTTAGGTGGTTTGACTTGCCATTAAATATGTTTAATGGTTTCATTATTTTAGTATGTGCACTTTTCTCCTGAGCATGCATGATTTAAAAATATTGCATTAAATGTGTTTCGTAGTTTGCTTGTAATTTAATACTGAGCATCTGTAAAAAAAAATTTGTGTTTTTCTTGTATTTTAACACATATCATGTATGTAAGATGTGTTTTGTAGTGTTCTCATATTATATAATCAAGCATATGTGAAAATGTTATATTGAATTATGTTTGTAATGCAAAAATGAATTTTTTATATTACTCTTGCATTTGATTTCACATAAGTGTATACAAAAATGTATTTCTTTATTTTTGTGCATTTTGCATTTTCATGTTTAGTGCTTCATCATGAGCATATGTCTCCATATTTTTATATTGGATACTGCACTTGCCTTTGCACTTACACTTTTAACATGCCTAAATGAACATGTCCCCATATGCTCATATTTGATACTTATGCCTCAATTGTGCACAATATCCCTTGCACTCACATTTGAATATACTTGAAGGTCATTGTACATAAAATTATGTTTACTTGAATTTGCATGCTTATGGTTTTTACATGAGCACATGTTCCCATGTGCGTATGTTGGACATTTCTATATCATGTGAGGGTGGCTAGCCTATAAGGCCCACATAAGGTATGACTCCACCAAGCAATAGTCATACCACCTAGCACCTATGACATTAGCTAGAATTGCTATAGACATATGATGTCATATCATCTAGTATGAGTAATGTAACATAGCACATGACATCATCCAGCACATAATGTCATTTCATATAGCATCTGACATCACCTAATATGGGCCTCGCCACCTAGCTCATGACTTCATTTAGTGTATTATGTCACTTAACTTTGTATATGACTTCACCTATAATGAGTCATATCATGTAGCTTCTATGAAAACACCTAAGACTGTCATAGGTATGTAATGGAATGTCGACATAATCATACCACCTAGAATGATTGTGTACTTCTTTTTCCTCTGGTTTCTTTCACATACAACCGCTTTTCCTCATGTGTTCATGCTTAGCAAGTGAATTACATATATATTTCTATATGTATTTTCACATGAATACTTCCACCTAGGATAGTACTTACAACTAATATATCCTCTTACCTAGCTTCAACATTCATATCATACATGAACACCATTCATTATGCATCACTCTAGCTTGTAGCTTTAGAAGAGTCAGCAACTTGATGGCAAGTTAACCCTCTTAGTTGTGTGAATTGATGTTGATCACAAAGCTTTAATGAGCATTGCTTGCGAGTTTATCTTAGTGTGCAGTTCAAATTATTGCATTGTGGTTAGCACACGTATGATAGCGTTAAAGATATAACTGATCTAACATATCTCACTTAGGTATTATCTTAAAAATATTTAAGAAGTATTTTTTATAATATTATTATTCATCTTATTTTAAAATATATTTTGAAATTAAGATATAAGTTATATAGAACATAAATATGGTCAAACTTTTGAAGGTATTTTGTTTAAAACTATCATCTTCTTGTGATATGTTTTAGATCTATTGGACCTTTAGGATACAGCCAGTGTAAGTGACCCCATCAAAATCATACATTATTCTTAGCCGTATTTTTTGACACGCTTAGATGTTTGTAATTAGGAAACCTTTTTTTAGGTGGTTGTTTAAAATAAGGTAAGGTGTAGTTATAATTTTTTTATATGTCTGGAAATTATTCTATTATTTGTCGTAGTCAGGCATTTTATGTTTCTCCTTCTGTATGTTTACTAGTTGTAAGATATACCCACTTGTATAGTAGGATCGATCTTCTTTTTGGGAGCCATTCTAATTGGGAGAAGCATCAAAATGTAAAATTAACATTTTTATTGCAGGCGTTGCTCAACCGTTCTCCTACAAGAGATGGTTCATTATGCATTGCATGTAAATAATCAGTACTAACATTTAATGCAGGTCAAGTCTTTTTAAATTTTTTTATATGTATTTTGTTTAGAGTTCATTTAGTCGAAGTATGTATCAAAAATAAGGTACAGGCATGTGTTCTAACACGTTTGATGTATGGAATCTTGTGACAAGAACTAGGAGCAGTGTGTTTGTGACTCATACCTTATTTACAAGCTTATATTATTATATAGACATTAGGATAAAGCCTCACTATCATTTTTTTCTTTCTGGATATGTTGTCAGCCCAACAACACACAACCTATTTACTTATTCATTTATTCATGTTGATTTTCTTACTTTATATTGCGTGTAGAACTACTTTTTTTTTTGAATGTGATTTATCTAGAAAATCCATATTTGCATTTAGGCTCATGATACACCTTATAATTACATGTTTTTAATATATATTTAATGTTCATTTTATGCATATTTTTTATGATATTACACTTTAAAGAAAGATATTTTGCATGTTTTTTGTTTTAGGTACTGTTGTCGGTCGCCAAATTGGTAAAGTGATATTTAATTTAATATATATATATATATATATATATATATATTAATTATGAAAAGTAATAATGAAAAGTAATATTATAATTTTGAAAAGTAACATTTTAATTTTGAAAATACGAGACCGAACCGATGTCATATAAACAATAGTTTAAATAAACGAGCACAACAACGTAAGTAATGCATCTATTCTAAGGAATAGACATTTCTCTTACTAGTGAGACTCGATTAAATAAACTCAAGAATTTATGACATCTGTTTTAGTCTACGAAAATCATTTATGTGACCGATACGTTTTTCCTTATCTAATACAAAATATTAGATAGGGTTTATATTAAACTAGGTTCTCAATTTTTCTATAAAGGTAAGCCTATATAGTTAACTATATCTTAAATGACCAAATTTATCTAAGAAAGCTCTCGATTTATATTAGAAGATATTGTCATAAAAAATTTTAAAGGATATGACTCTTCAAGGTCGGACAAAGGAGTGTCAAATGGGTAAGGCTCAAATTTGGAATAATTATTATGGAATCCATAGGAAGAAAAACTAGGGGATGTTACGTATCCTGGGGAGAACCTTGGTGACCTCCCAAGCTATCAAATGGTTTTGCTTCAATTTTGGAGAGATATTATTAAATGTTTCATCCTACAAATTATGATCAATTAGGGCTTACACTTGCATGAAACGGTCATACAAATGGACTGGAAGATAGAATGACTTATGTCGTGATGAACGCTAACCTCAGAGCTTAAGATGACTTAGAGCTTACATAACATTATTGTGCAAAGGCCTAAAGATGAGGTGAGGATTATGTTGCACTAGGCAAAAAAACTCGTAATCTTATGGCATGTTGTTTAATTATAAGGAAGAGATTGTTGTTGTATATCCACTTGCTCTCTCAAAGTTGTTCTCCTGCACATCATAGCCGTGTTGGCCATAGAATTAGCTACAAGCTCCTCGTCGAAGTAACAATCCTAAAGTCTAAGGTTCAAAAGTTTTTACCAGGTGTGTTTCAAGTGACATGTTTTGTTATTGTTCAAACATTATGGAGGGGGTTACAGTTGATTAGAGGGACATTAGTTAGGATCCCATATTTCCCTCATTCTAGTATCACTATTTCTTTTGAAATTATTTGGTTTAAATGAGTTATTAAACTCATTTAAACTGGGGAGATCTCGTTAGCAACCATGAGTTACCTCATCCAAGGGACTCCCGTAAATTCAAAAGGACTTGTTATGTTTTTGTTGTATGTTTTGTTTTGAAAAATTTTTTCATTTTGAAAACATATTTTGGGTTAAGTTTACAGGTAAGATAAATAAATGCAGAAAAGCAAAGTACTGTAAGGTAAATAAATGAAATTAAAATGCATAAAATGTAAATGTGTACTCGAGCCTCTGTTACAGCCGTATGGTTAGCCTCATAAAGCATGATATGTTTGCAGGAAATTTAAATAAATTACACGAAAGTAAACGACAATATCCAATACGTGAAAAAGTCAGAAAATGATTCGTAGGAAAATAAAGTAAAAGAAAACTCATATTCACATATAGAAGATCGGGATTATGTGTAAGACATAGATAAAGGTGGGGGGCTCAGAGCTGGATAGTGTGCTTCACGACCTTAAGTAAGAGCTACCAACCCTATCATTTACGGAGGGCAATCTTAACCTCAATCCAAGTGATTAACTGTGGACCTTTATAAATTTTAATTTTTAAATCTTATTTTAATGCATATCAATTTTACTTTATCATGCAAAAGAAGTTTCTGTTTAAAATATTTTATAGAGTGACACAGTCCATAGGTTAATTACTTAGATCAAACTAGGACTGTGAGCAAGCTAAGAGTATCGAGAGAAATCATCTTCTCAAAAGTCATCAAATAGTATCACCAGTCCTTATCCTCTCCTTTTATTAAAGATCTTTGAGGTAGAAGATACTATTCTAAAATCTCACATCGTATGCCTCGTTTTAACACTCATTAGCATTATCGTCATCGCCCTGGCCACCTAGACCTCAGACTTACACAAGCCTGATGATCCATATGTGGCAAAAAAAAATATCCCCAGTTGCTCACAAGGATTTAAATACCTTAGAAAATACTTAAATCCTTGAGCATTGGGTCAATTAATATAGGATAATTAGTGTAGGGTATTTCCATTGATTTATGTAAATTATTGGGTCTGAGGCATAACTTGGTGGGTCCCTAAAAGTTTTAATGGATGATTTTTTTAGCAAAAGAAATAATAAGTCCAATAGTCCATCAAAATATCCAAAAGATCATAAAAGTGCTTGTGGCATAACCCTAAAAAACTTTTACAACCTTTTGAATTGTTTCGAGTTCTTTTAAACTTATTATATTGTTCAGTTAATCACCCGAAGTTAAATTAGGTTTCCATGAATTAATACACCCTCTGCTCAGTGAACCTTAATATCTTAATTATCCCAAGAGCGGGGTACACAGACATTCACTTCATACTTTATTCAAGGGTTATGTAAGTGGGTGCCCTTAAGGGCAAGCTCAAGTTTTTAAGGCTCTTGTACCCACCACTAAAGTTGGGCTTGTAGTATTTAAAGGTATTCATGATTAATTCTTTTCCTCCTTTCTAAACCTCATTAAACAAATTTTAATATCATGCCTAGCTCAATACTAAGCTCTTAAATCAAATCTCAGGGTAGGTTTGTAATAATGAAAATGTTGAATTAGAAGTACTTAATTCTTATTAAAAGACCATGTTTATCAACTAATCACCAATTAGGGGCACTAAACAAGTAGATTATTATCTTCCTAGCTTGAGCCCACTACCTTATTATCATCCAATTGAATTATCCTCCAAGCCATAACAATTTAGAAAATTACATTTTTACCCATATTGTGAAAAGGTGGCAAGTTGGTTTCTACATTTTAACTCGTTGTATTTCAAACATCCAAAAGAGTTTATTATGATCAAAGTTACTCATTTTCCCTTTGACTTAACCTAAAATTTTATTAGGGCATCAAAAACGTAAAATTACCCTTTTGCCTCGGGGCTTTCACTTCATAACTCATCAAATACAACTCAAAGGACTATGAAATTTTTATAGTACCCTACTCATGAATCAATTAAAATATCAGAGGAGAAATTCTAATTTTTCTAATTTCCACTTAATTTAAATAATTATTGTACCTAAAAAAAACAATTTTAATATTAATTTACTTGATTAATCAAAGAAAAGTTTCTATTCATGGGAAAATTATAAAAGTTTTACCTAAGTTAGAGGACCACATGGACAAAATTTCATGATTTCTAAGATTATATTTTAGTTACTATAATTATTTATTTATTTTAGTGATTAATTTTATAGAAATTATAGCTTAATTTCAAAATTTATTTTTTTTATATTTATTAAATTCTATAAATCCAAAGAACTCAAGGAAAAAAACTTTTTATTTTTACAATTTTTATTCTATTTATTTTAATTATTTTAATGAAAAAGTAAGGAAAATACATTTTTAACCTTCAAAAATACTTGGAAAAATATTTTAAAGGGTCCCAAGTAATTAGCAAAAAATTAGGAATATTTTTTGGTTTTTTCATATTTTTGCATTTTTTATTTATTTTTAATTTAAAAAATAGCTAAAAATGAACTATTAATTTTAAAATAAATTTTATTTTTTCTGGTTGCTCTTGATCACAAGAGACTCAGAAACTACTTTTCATAATTTTCCTTATTATAGTTTATTTATAATAATTATTTTAATGCAAAAAAATATACTTTAGTGATCAAATCAATTTAAATGGATTAAAAATGTTTAGAGTGAGTTAAAATAATCAATATTTATAGTGTGGAATCATTTCCTTGTAATGTTTGAATTATATTATATTTAGTTTATTTTTTATGATTTTAAATGACTTAACTTGCTAGAACAATTTACATAATTATTTAAATCTATTTTATATTTTTCCTAAAGGCCTCTGACCACAGGGAACCTATCAAAACAAGTCCTATAGTGGTTTTACTTAAATTTTAATTTATAAAATTAATTTAAGTAAAAATAGACAACTAGGCTTGAAAATTAGGGTTCATGGCTAGATATGTTCCGTGACTTTAGAAAAATTAGAGAACATCTCTACTGTCATGAGAAACAAACCCCTAAAATTTCAAGCAATGGTGAATATTATTTATTTAATTAAAATTAAAATTAGACAAAGAGTATTTAATTAATTAGAACTAAAATACATGCCAAATAATTTTTATTTTTGGTCCATAATATTCTCCTTTGCTTACTGAGCGAGTGAGTATTTTTATTTTATTTTTATGATTTTTCTACACCAAGTTAAAAATTTTTAAAGTTTTTGAATTAATTTAAATAAAAAATACCTTATTTTTCTACTTATCCACACGACACCCAACTTATCCTCGGCGGCTCCGAAAGACCAAACGACATGCTCCAATTTGACTCCACCATCCACATCAGTGTTGACTCGTCCTGCGCTTTATAAACCATTTTTTTGCCCAACTCCCTCTCTGTCGTTGGATCAATAGACGTGCGAATGGACGTCATCTGTTAATCATCGTCAAGTGACTTAAACTGAGAGCCATCCACACTAAAACACTTTGATCTCGCTCGATACTCAACCAAATCACTCACGGTTTGCTCTTATAGCTTCATCTAATCGAGATGAACACATCCATATGACTAGATAATTATGAAATGAAATTTTTCTTCACAATTAATGATGAGGGGTTTTTAGGGTTAGTGAGCTATACCTTTGTCCAAGAGGTGTGACCTCAATTGGAATAGATCTTGACATTCGTTGTGACTGCACGAAGCTCCTCCAAGCACCAATTTGAGTTGAGGTTGAGCCTAAGCAAGAGTTTGATTGAAGGGTGGTGTGGCGCTAGACTAGAAGTGGGTTAGCTCGAGATAGAAGGGTTTTGATGGGAACTTCCTTGTTTTGTCTAAGGAAGCTTAAAAGTGGTTTAATTTGAAGATTTGTGGAGCTTGGTGGAGTGATAGACAAATCCTTGGATTTTTTAGTTCAAAATTGAGCTCAGGCGGGGGCAGAGAGGGGCTGAAGATGGTTGGCTTTTGCTTGAGAAGGTTAAAAGAAGCTCTAGAGAGATTTTAACAGAGTTTCCTCAAGGAATTTCGCACACTTGGAAGTTGGCCAAAAATGGGGTTTTTACTAGCCATTACCAAGAGGAGGGCCTCAAGCTCTGATTGGCTGGTGCAAGAAGGCTGAGGTGGAGGGATGAGCGGTGCAGACATCTAATGGGAGAGTGTCACAAGGGATGGGCTCAATTTTGAGTTTAAAAGAGGGGTAATCTTTATTCCACCTAAAAATTACCTATTTTTAGTGTACATTTCATGATCATTTTATGTCTATTTTAAATGATATTACATTTTAAAGGAAGGTATTTTGCATTATTTTTCTTCATGTATAAGCAATGGACTTTTAGTGAAAATGGAGCAAAAAAGGTGTTAGTTGAAGTCAAATCAAGCAAGGAAGAATATTCTGACTTAACACATTTTGATATGTCTTTCTATGTGTAATATCTTTTACATTTATCATATATTTTTAATGAAATTACACTTAAAAAAAAGGTTATTTTTTTATCTATTTTGTAGGCATATCAACTTGGAGCGCAACGGAGCTGAAATGGGGCAAAATGGAGTTAAAATAGAGCAAAATGAGGTGAAATGGTGGAGCTGCATGTAGGGTAGCACCTATGCGCCACTAACGAGGAGAAAATGGTTCCTAGGTGTCAGAAACTAGCACAAAAAACGGTTGAAGATGGTTTTGGATGACTTTTGGTGGTTCTGGGATGTTCTGAAAGGTTCTATATGGCGATGCACGCCCCTTTGAGTGGTTAAATGAATCTAGACACTTGGAGAGGCTTTTGAATGAAGATATATGTCTCTTGAAGTTAAAGGATGTGTCTTTTGGATGAAGAGACATGTCTCTCGGAGATAGGAGGGGTTTTTGCTTCTCTTTAAATAGAGAGGCTTAATGCCTCTCATGAAAAGTAATCAGAGGAGTCTAAAGAAGAAATTAGGAAGTGTTTTAGGAGGAGTTTGGTGTGAGTTTATGGAGATGTAGATTTCTCCATTTTTTGGAGAGATTGGTGAGGGGATTCGAGACATATGAGTAAGGAAGTATGAATGGCACATGGATCGGCTGGAGACTTTGTTGGAGAGATTTTTCGTCTTACTTTATGAGGGAAAAAGCTAAGTATTATGTTCTTAATTATATTGTAATTTTTTAAAACACTTTCTAGTGGATTCTCTTTAATTTATATGAAGTTTTTTTGTTGTGTTTATCCAGGCTTTGTAAGTAGTTTTCTTTACTCTTTTCTTTTAATATGAAGTAGAGGCATGTGTAAGAAAACTTTTTTCATGATAGAATTATTTTTATTTTCATGTGAAAAGTAATATCTCCTTTGCTTCATTGACATAACTTAAGTGGCAATAGGTTGTGTTAAAATCTGTTGTAAGTGAAACTTAGACTTGGAAGAGCAGTGATCTCACAAGTAGAGTGCACTCACATTGTCTGGTTGGCTAATGCAAAATAATATCTGCTGCAATGAAAATTTTAAGGAAATATAATTCATGATCTGTCTATATTAGATGTTTCTAGGTTACAGATAGTTTCATAAAACTAATAGAATACTAAGCATACATATATGCTCGAAAGAGGGTAGGTAAACATATGTTTCTTGTTGGAACTTAATTTATTACATAATTCTATAAATTATTTTACTTCTTATGCCATTATCTTCAATTTACTTTTTTTTTGCAAATAGTTAGATACATGCTTATGAATTTAGATTTGCTTAGAATTTCTCTTATTTCAAAAAATGTGATGATATTTTTACCGGTCCTTTATTTACTTTACAAGTTGGCCACTTATATTGATAAAACTTATTGAGGAACTTATAGAACCAAAAGGGCTAAGATTTTTTGACTTGTAAATATCACATTCTACCTTGGAAAGAGCAGTCACAATCCTCCAAAAGGGGGGTGCAATTTGATGGGCTTAGATTTGATGTTTCTTGGGTGACAGACTAGATTCTTTTATTAATTTGATCTAGAGATTGAAACTAAGTGTCACTGGTAGATCCTATAGAGAGAGCACAGTGGGTAATTTAGGACTAAGAGACTAGAACCAACCTAGCACTACTATACATGCTGACACCAACTTTAAATTAGTTAATGTTCTTTACACAATCTAAAGAAATAAAGAAGATGAATTCTCCAATTTGTCACTACAACATTATATTTTAAGCATGTCATTCCTATACATTATTTAGGTCAAGGCACGAGAAGGGTATTTATTAACATCTCAAAATCTTTCAAACCAATTTATCTAGACAATTTACCTTTAGGATTAATATTTGCATTTAAGAATAGTTGTTATCCTTACATTTAATATTTATATTTGGGAGTAGTTGCTAGATAAAACATCATCTAATTATTATTTTAAACGATACGTATACTTGTGAAGTAACCCTAGTGTGTAAACTATTTTCTAAAGTTTTAACATTTCGATTTTGCACACTAGCTGCTAAATATAAATTCGAGTCAAGTTTTTTGCTGTCTTTTGAAAGCAAAATTATTGCATAATTGCGGGTCGAGTCAGTCTTCCCAAATTTGAGCTCTTCGGTGACTAGGGTGGCTAGCCAGAGGTGAGGTGGTGGCTAGCTGAGTTAGGGAGGCCAGAGGATGTTTTAATTTTTATTAGCCCTAAGGTTTGATGGCTGATATCATGGGGTTAGCCAAAATGAGTGGCAAATCTCATTAGTTTGGGGGACCCTTGGTCCATGGCTCCAATTTTGAGTGTTGAATGATTTGATTAGAATCCAAGGGGACTAAACATGGCAGGAAAGGATTAAGGTGGGTTAATGCAAGAGGTTTGAGTTTATTTGAGGCTTTGGTTCAAAATTAGGGTTTGGGCCAAAAATTGGATTTAAGATTAGCTTGGGCTGAGTTTAAAAATTATTTGAAGTTTCTAAATGGTCTATGGGGATGTTATGAAGAGTTTAGGAGATGAAATTGGGGCAATTTAATTGACCACATGGTTCAATTGGATGGAATTTTAAAGTTGGGCCAATTCGAGACATTTGATTTGGACTTGGGTTTAGGTTAGGTTTGAGTTTGGATCTAGTCCAATTTAAGGTTCAAATTTATCTAAGGAAATGTTATGAAGAGTTTAGAATCCAAAATTGGAAAATTTGGATAGGCTCGGGAATTCAATTTGATGGGATTTTGGCTTATGGTCAAATTTTGGGTATTTGATTTGGGCTTGGAATTTGATTTTTTAAATTTGATTAAATTGGGATTTATTTTGGTTTAAATTGGTCTTAAACATTCTAAAATTGGGTTTAGATTTGAAATTGGGAAATTTAAAATCAATTTGGTTGAAATTGGGAGTGATTTGGAGGCTTTAGGCATTTAGGGGTAAAATTGGGATTTTGGTTAAAGTTGGTCAATTTGGGTACATTGGGCCCAATGAATTGCCAAGATTGGTTTTGGGGATTTTTTGAATAATTTTGGAGGTTTTGGGAATTTTTGGGCCATGATGGGGCATTTTGTTAATTTTTGGAAAGTTAGGGGTATTTTGGGAATTTTGGAGTATTTTGGGTAATTTGGGTGCTTGGAAATGGTTTGGGATGATTTTTCGACAAAATTTTAGGATTTTGGAAATTTTTGAAAATTTAAGGTTTCAAGGGAGATTTGGTAAATTTGGAAAGCAAAAGGTCAAAATTGGGCATTTGGGTAGAATGAGATCAATTGAATATCATGATCATGAAATTACCTTTTTTTGAGCCATGAGACCAAGGGAGTCCCTATTTTGGATCCTCCATATGTTAGTCTTAGCCAAACCCTAGCCTAGGGCTAAGGGTTTGGGCGGACCATTCACATGGTTTCAAAAAGAGTGGGGAACCAGACTAAGCTTGTTTGGTTAATGGTTTTGAATTGTGAGTGAATGTGAAGGTTTTCAGGTGTGTGTGTGTGTGAAAGACTAACCAACGCCACACCATTCAGAGTTAACCCTAAGGCCAAACAGACCTAGGGGGACTCATGTTGAGCTCCCCCATGTTGGCTCTACGTACTAAGTGCTAGAGGTTAGGACCAACATGTGGAACTTCAAGATATAAAAAATGCATTTAGAATATCTGATGGTGAGGGTTTCATTACTAGTCCTCTAAGAATAGTCGACAAGAAAGTCCTATGGTTTGATCCTAAGCTTTTAAGAAACAAAGACTAGAGCTTAATAAGAAGTGAGGTCAACAAGTACAAGGAATGGATATTTAGAGAAAATGAGGGAAAAATGGAGCAAAATGTCACAACATCATATGGTGCCATAACGCCAACTCTTGGCACCAAAGTGACGACTATTTGGCATGATGGGTGCCATAGCGCCAGCTCTTGGTGCCATAACACCGATTATTTGACATGATGGGCACCATAACACCCCAGAGTGGCACTATAGCGGCAGAAATGTTTTTCTAGAAGATGCGGTGAATTTGGCCGAATTTTGAAAGGGTGCTTGAAGTGACCCTGGGTTATTTTCAGAGATTCATTAAAAGAGACCAAGGGCTAAACAAAAAAGTGAGTTAAGAAGAGTTTTTTGAAGATTTTTTAAGAGTTTGAAGTATTTAGAGAGGGTTTTTGATTTCATATTTGTGGGTCTTTGATTGTGTAAGAAGATTTTGGAGATTTCTTATTGGAGATTTCTTGAAGGAGACTTCAAGAATTGCTTCAAAAGAAGAAATAAAATAAGTAATTTGTATTTGGGTTTGAGTCTTTGTTGTTAAGACTTGGATTTCAATACAATAAATGTGTTTTTTTATCTCCATGAATTCTGAGTAGTTTTCTCCCTTTCTCTTTGCATATGGGAATTAATCGAATGGGATGAGATTGCAAAGATTTCTTTTTATTTTATAAAATTGCAATGTATTTTCACTGATTCTTCATTAACTTTACAAAATGACCATTTTTTATGTTAAAATTCGTTGTGAAACGTAATTTTCTTAGAGGGCTATGATTTCACCAACTGGTTGGTACCACACTTAACTTTGGCAAGAGTCATTGCGATAGTCTGAGGGGGGTGCAAATAGATAGGGAGATAAGTTTTGATAAGCGTAGAATTGATGTTTCTAGGGTGACAGGCTAGATTCTTTTATCAATTTGATCTTGAGTTTGGATCTAAAGGTTCTTAGTATGTTCTATAGAGAAGGTACAGTGGGTAATCTGGAAGTGAGAGGCTAGAATCTTCTTAGCACTACTACACAAGCTGGAATAAACTTAAGGTTAGCCAATGTTCTTTGCTAGCATTGAGAAGGAGTAAAGGATAGGTATACTCCTATTTGTCACAATACATCATTTCATATTTTTAATCTTGTAATTCCTACACTGGCTAAGTTCTCTTTACAAGGGGAAAGATCTTTTCATTATATCAGAACTCTTTTAACTTATTAGTCTTTTGAAATTTGTTCTTACTTTCTGTTTAAATTTAGATTGTACGTAAAGTTATTTTTAATCCTTTACAAAACCTTTGACACAGTTCTCCTACCTTTTTTATTTGCAATTTAGATAGAATTTTTTCTAAGTTATTATTAAAAAGTTACAGCTTTCCCTGTGGAATTAATATTGAGATTTTTAAAGAAAATCATATATTACTTGAAATTATATGTATACTTGCATAGTACCCCTAGTGTGAAGGCTTATTATTTATTATCTAAATCATTTTATATATTCACACTAGTCACTAAATATAATTTGAGCCAAGTTTTTGACAATCTCTTGAAGTTTGAATATCTGCGTAATTGCAGGTCGATCAAGTTTTTTGCGCCGTTGCCGAAGATAGCGACTGAACTTTGTAATTTAGAATTTTATTTGAACTTTTAATTAATTTAAGAGAATTAAAAAATTAACTTTAGTAATTTTTCATTTTTGAAAATCATAAAAAAAAAATAAAAGATGAAAATTAAAAATCTTTTAGGAGTATTTTTATTTTCTGAACTTTACCTTGTGTATACAAAGTTTGAGATCTGAAGGTTTAGTGCCTTAAGATTCAGAATTAGAATGAATGATAAGAAAAATTAGAAAACAAAAAGAACTTCACAATTTTAAGAAATGGCGAACACGTTACAAAGTAATATTGAACATCAAAATATTGAAAATGAACAACATAATTAATAATGACCTTTAAGGGACAACACAAACCCTACATCAGATGAAATTCACTTAAATATACAAACTCCTATTATAGCGTCCAACTAATTTGAACTTAAACCTACAATTATAAAAATGGTACAAAACAATCAGTTTGGGAGAACACCATCTAATGATCCAAATTATCATTTAACAAGTTTTTTAAAACTGTGTGCTACATTTAAATAGAAGGTGTATCAAATGACGCTGTCTAACTTAGGCTTTTTCTTTTTTCCTTAAGGGATAAAGCTAAGAAGTGGTTAAACTTGTTAGCACCCGGATCTATTAGAAGTTGGGGGGATTTAACATAAAAATTCCTGGCTAAGTATTTTCCACCTTAAAAAACTGCTAAACTTAGAACTAATATTACTTATTTTACTTAGTGTGAAGGAGAGTCAATATATGAAGTTTGGGAAATATTTAAATAACTCCTTAAAAAATGTCGACATCATGCTTTACCAGACCGATTAATCATTCAAACTTTTTATAATGGGTTAGTAGAGTCCCTGATACACCGAAAATATATACATTTTTAGACCGATATTTTATACTTATTTTTGGTGATTTTGCACCTTAATGGAAGGTATTCTGATTTTTTATTGCAGGTTTTTGATTCTTAAGACTTAAAGTAAAAAGAAAGCAAAAAGGATGGAATTTAGAGTGAAAATGATGTTTTTGAAAAAGTACTCAGCACCAACCGCGCTAAGGGCAGCGTCGATGGCGCAGAACAACATAACAGCTGAAATTTTTACTCAACACTGACGGGGTCAGACTAGCGCCGACGACACCAAAGGCAGTTCAGCCCTCATTTCAAGAAGGTTCAATGTATTTGGACTATTTTGAAGATTTTTTGGAGGCACCTCTTGGAATACTGACCTTAGGCTATATTTGGGGCCGAAATTCATCAGGAGATTGACTCATTTTCGCTCCAAAGCATTCCACCACGCTCTATTTTCGCCATTGTTCAAAATCCATCTTCCTTCCACCACCATATTAGATTCCATTAGTGATTTTTCTTTTATATTTAGAATTTGTGTGATAAGATTTAGTGTGAAACTTTCTATAAGAGTGTTGGAGAAGGAGAAAAGTGAGAGATATCTTCTTCCTGTATTTCTAAGGAAAGGCTACAAGAGATTTGCTTTGAGAAAGAGTTTCAGATAAGTTTTGTTTGTTTATTAATGTTGTATGAACTTTCTTTTTATATATGAAATTTGTGTTTAGTTGTGTCTTTCTCATGAAGTCTGAGTAGTTTCCTCTATCTTTCTCCCTACTCTGAGATATGAAAAAATGAAGAGATAATATGATGTGCCAATATTAAAATATAAAATAAATTGTGATGATTTGTCAACTCCGAACTTAATTTACATTTTGATCTGGCCAATTGAATTATTAAAATATATTGTGAAACATATGATCCAGAAAATGGAGTATGAGTTCTACAATAGAGTGAGGATCACATTTGATTTCATGAAGGAGAAATTCGTTCATGGAATTAAGTGCAAACAAATAGGGAAATAATATTTTTTGGGTGTAGAATTGGAGAATCTTTAGGGTAACAGACTAAAATCCCCAATTCAGGCTTAGTGCTTAAAAACTAAAGCGAGAGTTAGCCTTCAGTTGAAGGGAAGTGGGAGCTCTGGATTGGGAACCGGTATCCTCCTAGCCTAGCCACGGATTTATGGACTAAACCTAGGATTAGCCAATGATTTTCTACGCACTGTATCAAGGTAGAGAATTATATTGCTCCTATTTAGCACAATAACATTTATAAACATTTATCTCATCTCATTTCACCAGAACCTCATTGTAGTGGGAAGGATGCTTTTTCACATAAGAATTCTTCATTACATAAATATAGTTAGTAGATTGGTATTTACGTTTTAAACTTTTCATTTCTATTTTCCTAATAGTTTAAGTACATTAGTTTTGATAACATCTCAACATTTGAAATTAGTGACACTGATTTTGTTTGATTTTCTGTAAATTTCCTAGCAAAACTTATCATTGTCAATTTACACCTTCCCTGTGAGATCGATATTTGTGGCTTCAATAGAAAGCCTTTATTAATTGATAACAATACGTAAACTTGTGTAGAATCCAATGATTAATTGTCTATAATTATATATATTTTACACAACTTACTTTTCATACAAGGATCAAGTTTTTGGCGATGTAGTGGTGTCAACTTCATAAATCCTTACATATAAAAAATCAAGATCAAGTTTTTGGCGTTGTTGCGTAGGAAAGGTAACGGTTAAATTTAGGTAAATTAAATTGTTTTGATAAATTAGNTATATATATATATACAAAAAATAAAAAATCCAAAAAGAATTTTATTTAAAATTGTTTTTTTAAAGAATTTTACTTTGCTTATTTATTTTTGTGAAATATTGGATCTGAAGGCTTAGTACCTTACGATTCAGAGTTATAATATACTATTAAAAAAATTTTAAAACAACAAAGAGAAATTAAAATTTTAAAATAAATGGTAAGTAACTTAGAAAACCCAATAAATGAGAATCGATAAAGACCTTTAAAATATTATGTGAATCTGACAGTAGATGAACTTCACCTGACTATTCAAAATCCTGATGTTGCTACTAATTCATTTGAGCTTAAACCTAATATTATCAAAATGGTGCAAAATAATCAGTTTGGAGGATCACCTACTGAAGATCCTAACTTACATCTTGCTAGTTTTCTTGAGATTTGTGCTATATTTAAAAATGACAGAGTATCTAATGGTGTAGTTAGGCTTAAACTTTTTTCTTTTCCATTAAGGGATAAATCCAATGCTTGGTTAAATTCATTATCACCTAGATCTATTAGAACTTGGGAAGAACTATCACAAAATTCTTAGCTAAATATTTTCCACCCTCTAAAACCGCTAAGCTTAGAAATGATATTACATCTTTTGTCATTTTGAAGAGGAATCAATATATGAAGCCTGAGAAAGTTGTAAAGATCTTCTTAGAAAATGTCCACACCATGCTTTGTCAGATTGGTTAATAATTCAAACCTTTTACAATGGAATAGTAGGATCACTAAGATCTATTATAGATGCTCCTGCGAGTGGATCATTAAAGTTAAAACCTTTTGATGAAGCATATTCTTTAATTGAAAAAATGGCTACTAATTATTTTCAATGGCCCTCTAAAAGGGTAAATCCTAAGAGAGTAGCCAGTATTCATGATTCTAATGCAATGTCTATTTTGGCATCTCAAATTGTTGTTATTTCTAAAAAGATTGATCAAATAAGAGTGAACTATTCTCAAGTACCCCCAATATTAGAGGAAAATTCACTAGGATAGATTATTGATGCTCAATTATCTTATGAAACTTTAAACGCTATAAATAATCAAAATAACAATTCTTATTTTAACTATTTTAACCCTGGATGGAAAAATCATTTTAGTTGGAATAATTATAACAATCCTGTAAATCCATCTGGAAATCTGAACAATCAAGGAAATCCTAATTTTCAACCTTATTATCGTCCAGGATTTAACTCCAATCCTAACCTACAAGTTAAGGAAAAGAAGTTGACGATGGAAAAAGTGATGTTGAATATGGGAAATCAAATACAAAATCAAGGGGCTGCTAATAGAAATATTGAAAATCAATTACGACATATTGCTACTGCACTTAGTAACAGACCTTCTGGAATTCTTTCGAGTACTGTGGAAGTTAATCCAAAAGATCAAAATAAAGAGAAAATTAAAGTTATTCAATTACAAAGTGGAAAAGAAGTTGAAACAAGGATCCAAAGAGAAACTGAAGTTTATGAAGAGAAGGAAGACATGAAAAATGATCAACATGAAAAGGAACAAACACAGGTTCCTTTAGAAAAACCATTACCTCCGTTTCCTCAAAGTCTGAAGCAGAAAAATAAAGATAAACAATTTACAAAATTTTTGAAAATCCTTAAGAAATTAACGATAAATATACCTTCTATTGAAGCTTTGGAATAAAGGTCAAGTTATGTGAAATTTATGAAGGAAGTACTAAATAAGAAAAGAAAGTTTACAGAACATGAGACTGTTGCACTTAGTGAAGAGTGTAGTGATATTATTCAGAAAAAGCTTCCTAAAAAATTAAAAGATCCTGGTAGTTTTACTATACCTTGTGCAATTAGTGAAAAGTTTTATGGAAAAGCTTTATGTGAATTAGGAGCGAGTATCAATCTTATGGTTTTAAGTTGAACGGCTTTTAAATATTTTACTCTACTTCAATCTCTTTTTGAACTCTACTTTCTAACTCTCTTCTGCTTCTAAGTTGAACGACTTTTAAATACCTTTTATTCTGGTCTTTTGGAATTATATTTGTATTACTAGGAAGTGTTCCTTGAGATCTATTACTTAATGAATTAGTTATTTGTCCTAGTTGATTCTGAATATTTCTAATGTAGCTTCTTGACTTTGTACCTGATTTCCCATCTATAACACCACTTCTTCTATAGACAACTTTTTCTCCTTTATTTTTGGATTACTGTTAAAACCTCGAGGATAAATAGGTCTATAATTACTATTACTTTGTTTGTTCCAATTTCCCAATGATTTTACTTGGTTGTTCTTTCATTGTTAATTATTACCACCCTAAGTATTATTATTCCAGTTAAAGTTAGGATGGTTTTTCCAACATGGGTTATAATAGTTTGAATACGGGTTATTGGGTTTATTATCTATGGAATTCAAAGTTCTTAATGATGTTTGAGAATCTATTATTTGGCCTAATGAATTTTCTTCAATCGGTGAAATTGGTTGGAAAAAAATCATTCCAAATTGGTCTAACTTCTTTAATATTGTAGCAACTTGATTAGTTAACATTGCAAAAGCATCAAATTCATGAATATTGGTTACTTTATTAGGATTTACCCTCTCAAAAGGCCATTGAAAATTATTAGTAGCTATCTCTTCAATTAAAGCATAGGCGTCATGAAATGGATTTGACATCAATGAACCACCAACTAATACATTGTAAAAGATTTAAATTATTAACCAATCTGGTATATCATGGTGTGGACACTTTCTCAGAATTTTAAATCATTCTCATGGTTCATAAATAAATCCTCTTTTAAACTAACAAAAAGATTTAATATCATTTCTAAGCTTCGCAGTTTTTTATGGTGAAACATATTTAGCTAAAAATTTCTGCGTTAAATCACCTCAAGTTATGATAGATCTAGGTACTACCAAGTTTAACCATATCTTAGGCTTATCCCTTATTGAGAATGGAAAAAGTTTAAGTCTAATAGCAACATCTGAAACACCATCATATTTAAATGTAGCACATAATTCTAAAAAATTGACAAGATATAAATTTGGATCTTCAGTTGGTGCTCCCCCAAACTAAGTATTTGATATTATTTGAATACTAGAACATTTCAGTTTAAATGAATTAGCTACTATATCATATTTTTAAAAACTATAATAAAATTCATTAACTGTATGGTTTGCATAATCTCTTAAAGGTCTAAATTTTTTATTAATTTCAGCATTTTAATTTTCAATTTCCTTAAATTTTTTATTTTTTTTATTTTTCTAATAGTTCTTTCTAATTCAGAATCGTAGGACACTAGTCATTTAGAACCTGAACTACACATACTATAAAACAATATAAAATAAAATCACACAAACAATAACTTACATAAAATAACACTACGATATTCCTATAATAAATCAAAAAGTTTAAATAAAACTTTTATGAATAGAAATTTGCTTTTCTAAAAATTCAACGTTTTACTCCCCGACAATGGCGCTAGAAACTTGATCCTGAATTTTAATGATAGTACTACGAAGTATGTGTGGTTATATTGTCAAATTCCTTTTCTATATTGCATCCTCTACAACAATGCCAAAAACATGACTTTGAAGCAAATAAGAGTGCAACTAGTATATTTTTAAATGTTGGGATACTATGTAAATATACGTATCGTCTTCAAGCAATATAGGACTTTTTGATTAAGCCCTGAATATCGAACCCACAAGGAGAACTACAATTTTTTAAGAAGAATTTAGATAATGACCAAAGAAAAATATGTTGAGATGTTCATACCTATTTTATACTGTTTTTAATTATATTGCACTTAAAAAATATTTTTGATGTTTTGTTGCAGGAATGATGAATTAGGGTCAATGGAACAAAAATATGCAAAAAGGAGCAAATTTGGAGCAAAAGGACCAAAATGTGGAGATTTNCGACAGCGCCCTCTAGGCCGCCGATGGCGAGCTCGGCGGTTATGCTTAATCAAGCTTTGGATAAGGCCAAATTTTGAAGGGATGCTTAGGCAACTCTTGGGAAAGCTCATCCACAACTTTAAAAGAATATTTTGGCCAAAAATTGGAGAGGTCCTGGAGGTTAGAGAGGTTCCAATAGTGTATAGAGAATTTCCAATTGTGTGTAACAATTGTGAGTAATTCTTCGAGAGATTGTAAGAGTGAAGGGGAAGTGAGAGATTTCTTTATTTTTGCCGCTTCAAAGAGGAATTTTGTGTGTTGTAAAGAGGGAAGAGATTCAGAGGAACTTCGAGGAGTTTTCTTGGGGAGAAATTAGAGATAAGTTTATTTAGATTGTAAGAGTGGAGGGAAAGTGAGAGATTTCTTCCTCCTTGCTACTTCCAAGAGGAATTTTGTGTGTTTTAAAGAAATAGAGATTCAGAGGAACTTCGAGGAGTGTTCTTGGGGAGAAATTAGAGATAAGTTATTTAATTATTGTTCAGAGGAACTTCGAGGAGTTTGCTTGTGGAGGAATTAGAGATAAGTGGTATTTACTTATTTGAGATTTCTTCCCCCTTGCTACTTTGAAGAGGAATTCTGTGTGTTGTAAAGAAAGGAAGAGATTAAGAGGAACTTCGAGGAGTGTTCTTGGGGAGAAATTAGAGATAAGTTATTTAATTGTTGTAGTGTGTATGACTTTAATTTTATATATGAATTTCGAGTTTTATTGTGTTTTCCCCATGAGGTCTGAGTAGTTTTCTCTGTCTTTCTCCTTGTTCGATATTTGTGAAATGGTGATTTGAATTGAAGAAGCCATGAAAATGCTTAAGAAATTGTGATGATCTTTTGACTTTGATCGTAATTTACTTTCAATCTGGCCAATTGATTTGTTAAAATATGTTTGGTTTTACAACTAAAGTGAAGATTACATCCAAGATTCAGGGAGGTCAAAGCCCTTAGAAGTCGCGTGCAAATAAATAGAGAAATAATATTATCAGGCGTATAATTGGAGATTTTAGAGTGACAGACTAAAATCCTCAATTTGGTCCTATCGTTTGGGTGTTGAAGTGTAGATGTTAGCTCTCAAGTGAGGGAAACATGGGAGCTCCGAAGTGAGAGCCGGTATCCTCCTAGCCTAGCCGCAGATTCAGTAAACAAGCATAGAATTAGTCAATGTTCTTTATGCCTGGTCCAAAGGGTAAAGAATAGGTATGCTCCTATTTGACATAATAAAATTTGAACTAATTCACTTTATCCATTCACTATAATTTCTTGACAAAGAGAAAGATACTTTCTTATATATTGAATATCACATTTAAACCCTCATTAGTATCATTAATTATTTAATAGTTATTAAAATTACATATTTATTTCAATTGTCTTTTAGTGACAGATAAGTAAATTAAACTTCGTTATTGTGATTAAAGTATTGCTTTTCTAAAATCTTAGTTAGCAGTTCTATTACGTCGATATTTAACTTATACTTTTGAGTATATATAAAGTCGTGCTCAAATAACAAACTCTACTTTGAAAAATATTCTTATTCAAACTAAAAATGTTATAATAGGAATGAAAGTTTGATTCTTTTTGGTAATTTTTTTATAATTGAAAATATGGTAAACAACTAACTGAATTTAACTCGATATTTATAAGATGAAGGTAATATAAATAAAATATATTTTTTTTTCTTTGTCATGAATCAGTAATTGTGGAAGTATTCAAAATGTGTTGTGTCAAATAGGAGCAATATTATTCTTTACCCTTACTAGAGATGCTATAAACAACATTGGCTAGTTTATAGTTTGAATAGTCTTCAATATGGGTTAGGCAGAGAAGATACTAGCTCGCACTCTAAAGTTCTCTCTTCTACCTCTAGCTAGGAGCTAACATATCATATCAAGACCTAAATAATAAACTAAATTGAGGGCTTTAAACTGTCACTTTAAAGTCCTCTAACTCTAAACCCTTCAAAGTTTATTTCCCTATTTATTTGCACTCAATCATATGAATTACATTCTCATCCATGCAATCTCATGTGATTCTTACCATTAGTTAACTGAGACAATACCATCTCGGATCTTACATTTTCTCAAAACAAATATTAACATCTTAATTGGTCAAATCAAGAAGTAAATGAACTACAAGGATTAAATCATCACAATTTTTTCTGACATTAAAGATTAATACTTCACACAACTTCCATCCAACACTTAATTACTTATCATTTTAAGGAAAAAGATAAAGAAAACTACTCAAAATTCATGGAGAAAACACAAAAACACTTAGATTGAAAAGTAGAAATCATGTAAACACACAAGAAGTCTAAATTAAAACCAAAATGTAGTCACAAAGATAAAAACTTATCTCAGATTCCTCTCCACCAAACTCTTAAAGTTCCTTTGAATCTCTTCTCTTCCTTTCTCTTACAATACTCTCTACTAACACATTACAACTCGTTCCTTTCTTCTCTCTAAGAGTTGTTGACCTCAATTTGGAGTTCTTTCTTTTCCTTTCTTTAAATACCCTAGGATCTAGCCGTGGGATTTTCTATTTTGACTCTCCTAGAGGACTTGACTGGGACCTACACCACTTAATATTCGAGTCATTTCTTTGCTCTTTAAAGTTTCATATGGACGGTTTTAGATCCTCAACATTTGATAGAGTCGATTGAAAATCTGACATATCAAAGCTCAAATTGAACCTCAATAGAAATTTGAAAGACATAGGTGGACACCATGATATATGCGACTTTTGACTTACCACCACGAGTGATATGCTTGAAGTTGGTTCTCACTTATGCAATGACCAGTCAACATTTTTATTTTATTCATTTTAACTTCTCTGATCAAGCCAAAATAATTTTTCTATCGCGTCGCGCGTGAATTGAAGTTAATTTGGTACGATGTTCGATTTGTCTGGATGACTCCGAATGACGAAACAGACCCCGCCGTCGTGTTTGGAACATCAAGTTTAGCTAGGGAGGACACCCATTTTGATAGGGCACCGCGCTTGCACAAAATTTGATATTTTTTTAAATAATAAAATCCTTTTTATAAAAAAAAACTTTTAAAATCCCTAAGAAACCTCACGCCTCTTTTCACCCTCGTGTTCCTTGCCCTAGCCGAAACTCCTTTCCCATCTCCTCTCTTGACTGAATCTTGAGGGTTGCTTACCGGTCTTCCAGTCACCTCTCCCCTTTCCGAGCCCTCGTCGTCGATGGCGTCGCCGGTAGCTCGTCTCTAACGGATTTTCCCGCCTATAGGAGTCTAGTAACCTTCCTATTTCGAATCTTGTTGGGTTTCTTACCCTTCGTGAGTGATTCTCCTCACCGTCGCGATTCTCACCGTTGGTTTCGGCCATTCTCTCATTTCTACCTATAAATACCCCTTCGAGAGGAAGATTTCAAGAGATTTTTTTCGGTCAGGAACTTCCAGGAGAGTTTCGCTGCTGGGATTTTTTTGGATTTGTACGTTAAGAAAGAACTTCGGGCTAGCATTTCATTTGGATGGTTTGGAAATTTCTTTCGATCCGGATTTTCTTTTGCTGCTTGCTCTCTTTTGATTCGGATACTTCGGGCTGCTTATTCTTTGCTCTATGGTTGAGATCTTTTGGGATTGCAACTGAATTTTCCTTGCTTTGTTCTATAAAGTTACAGTCAGCCTTATATTAAGGTATTGGAATGTTTGAGAACCATCTAGACAGCTTTCTCATGTTTATATTTTTTTGTTACCGAGATAGAGTTGCAGTTAGTCTTCTTTGTTTCGGTTTGCTGATGAAGAACTCATAAAATAAGATGGTTTTTTCTTTCTTTCTTTTAGCCTGCTGGAATAAAATTTCAGAAATCTGAAATAATAATTTTACATACATACCACTTAATTCTTTTGTATTTACTAGTTGACTTCTAAGCTTCAATTCTTTACATATATACAGCACCTTATTTTGCATGAAGAGCAAATTCTAGTCTATCTTGAAGGATAATATGAATATCACTATGAGTTAACGAAGTTCAGCTTCATATGATCAACTGATTGTTCATGTTTGCTAAAAATACAGGAAGTTTTGTAATGACTGTAGATTTGAAGGATTCTTCTGTCTAATAACTTAATTGTTTTATTGACTAAACTCGCTTTGAGCTATGTGACTAAACTCGCTTTGAGCTATGTATAATTCATGAGTTTTGCTTTAATGGATACACGTTAGTAGATTTCAAAGGTTGGTTTATTTTCAGGACTGTTCCTGTTCTATTATAATGATATAATTCTTTGGTTTAATTGCGAGATTGATCTCTTCTGTTAAGGCTTGAAATGTTATCTACATTGGTGATATTGCAACTGTATTATTTAGAAAATCATGAATTTGTTTATATTTCTTTAATAAAATTAATTTTATATTATATGGGGTTCGGTTTAAGTTTTAGTAATCTCATCTCGAGGTGTTATGTATTGAATAATAATGAGCTATTAACATCAGGAAAAGCATTTGAATATTGTTGTATATTTGTTTTGGTCCTTGAGATTTTTTTTAGCATTGTTTGAGACTATCTTTTTTTTTAGAAATGGGAAGAAACAAGGATGAGTTGGATTTCCTTCTTATGTTTCTTTGAGCAATTCATTTCGGGAATTTTGGAATCCTTGTTTTGTCACTGTTTTGAATTCTTGCTGGAGAAGTGTCTGTTAATATTTTTGCTTCAAAACCTATTTTGTAATTTGTGGGAAATTTATGTCCAGCGTGCAATTCTTTGTATTTATTAAACTAACACCTTAATTTGAGTTCCATTTAAAGATTAGATGAAATATTTGGATGATAGGATTACAAATACATATATGAAAAATAAGAAAGCTGAGTGTTAAATTTGTAAAACGCATAGAATTTGAGTAGCATTGATTATAAGGTCCACCTCCATACCCAACCTTTCTTATAAATATTCATAATACTTTAGTTTGACACTTTTTATGCATAAGAATTCTTTTTTATGCTTGTAAATGCCTATTTATGTTTATGCCTTGCAATCCTGAGGGGTGATTTGTACTATGAGGTTATTGAGATATCGTTTTATTTTATGGTTAAAAGCATCTAAAATTATGTATTAGCAAATGAAATATCAAAGTGGCCTATAAGTTTGAAATGCGGGGTAACAAGAAATGATGCAAAGAACCACTAATCAGCTCTTCTTATAGCTGAATATATAAAAATCAATATTCAATTAGTGAGATACCCTTTCACTCCCTTAAGTCATCGGCAACTCTAACCCTTTCAAAAGGCTTGAGAATTGGTAGTTAAAACAGAACAGATACGCAATAATCCATTACATAGATACTACACATTACACTATATATGAAAGATACTACATCCACAAAATGATAAGTACCTCGATGCATAATAGACACTACACATTACACTTAATAAGACAGATACTACATCCACAAAATGATAAATACCACGATACACAATAGACACTACAAATTACACTCGATACGACAGATACTACATTTATAACACATCACATATTACACACTAGACACTCTACATGATAAATACCACAAGAATAGATATTACATTTCTTTTGAAAGTCTAAATACTATACATCACTTATCCTAACATCACACAGGTGCACTACGCCTTGATAAGTTCAGATACTATACATCACTTATTCTAACATCACATATAGGTGCACCACACCCCGATAAGTTTATATGTTATACATCACTTATCCTAACATCACACATAGGTGCACTACGCTCGGATAAGTTCAGATGTTGTCTCGCATGGGTACATTATACCTTTAACAACATAAGTCTAGATACTATTTGGGTTCACACATTCCTTAAATGACGGGGTCTAGGGATCCCTGATTATAGCGGTGATTTGTTGGTGACCTCTAGTTGATATTGATAGGTTACCTTCGATATATCAGTTGCCGGTGGGATTGAGACAAAAAAAAGAAGGTCTAGTCTGAGCCTAATCCCAAATTAAAAGCTAATATCTTACCAAAGGAAAATATGTTGAATTTTTCATACCTATTTTATACTTTTTTTGATAATATTGCACTTTTAAAAAAAGTATTTTTGATGTTTTGTTGCAGGAATGATGAATTGGGGTCATTGGAGCAAAAAAATGCAAAAAGAAGCGAATTTAGAGTGAAACATACAAAAATGTGAAGAATTGAACTAGGGCGCCGACCGCGAGCCCAACGGCGCCGACGGTGAGATTTTCCCTAGACTCCAGAATTAATTCACTTANGTCTGGAGGAGTTCGCGAAATGGGAAAAGCTTTGTAGCTAGCACATTTCGCAACGCCGTGGAGAGTTTCCCCTAGGAGATCCGGGGAGAAACTTCCCACATTTCCTCACCAAAACAAGAGGCAGCGATGTCGCATTTCCAAGGGTTTAAACCTTAGGTTTCCTATNATGTCCAATTAGGCATTGGATAAGGATGAATTTTGGAGGGGTGCTTAGGCAACTCTTGGGAAAACTCATCCATATCTTTAAAGAGAAGACTTTGGCCAAAAATAGAGGGAGAGACTCCAAATTCAAGTGTTAAAAAAGTTTAGAAAGTCTAAATTTTGAGGAATTCTTCGAGAGATTGTAAGAGTAGAGGGAAAGTGAGAGATTTCTTCCTCCTTACCGCTTCGAAGAGGAATTCTGTGTTCTGTAAAGAAAGGAAGGAATTTAGAGGAACTTCGATAAGTTTTCTTGGGGAAAAATCAGAGATAAGTTATTTATTATTGTAGTTTGTATGAATTTTCTTTTATATATAAATTCCGAGTTTTGTTGTGTTTTCCCCATGAAATATGAGTAGTTTGGTCTTTCTTCTTGTCTTGTGATTTGTGAAATGGTGATTTGAATTGGTGAAGTCATGAAAATGTTTAAGAAATTGTGATGATTTTTTCACACCGATCTTAATTTACTTTCAATCTGGTCAATTGATTTGTTAAAATATGTTGAGTTTTACAACTAAAGTGAAGATTACATCCAAGATTCAGGGAGGTCAAAGCACTTGGAAGTTGGGTGCAAATAAATAGGGAAATAAAATTATCAGGTGTAGAATTGGAGATTTTAGAGTGACGAACTAAAATCCCCAATTTGGTCATATTATTTCGGTATTGAAGGGATGTTAGCCCTCAGGCGAGGGGAACGTGGGAGCTCCGAAGTGAGAGTCGGTATCCTCCCAGGCTAGCCGCAGATTTAGTAAACAAGCGTAGGATTAGTCAATGTTCTTTATGTCTGGACCAAAGGGTAAAGAATAAGTATGCTTCTATTTGGCACAATACAATTTGAACCGATTCACTTTATCCATTCACTATAATTTCTTGACAAGAAGGATGCTTTCTTATATATTGAATATCACATTAGAACAATTTATTAGTATAATTAGTTATTTAAGAGTTATTAAAATTACATATTTATTTCAATTGTCTATTAATGTAGTATAATTAGTTATTTAAGAGTTATTAAAATTACATATTTATTTCAATTGCTTATTAGTGATAGGTATAATTAGTTATTTAAGAGTTATTAAAATTACATATTTATTTCAATTGCCTATTAGTGACTCATAAGCCATAATTAGTTATTTAATAGTTATTAAAATTACATATTTATTTCAATTGCCTATTAGTGACATGTTGGCAACAATTTTTGATGTTATGTGTGTCCGAGACGTCTATATTACCTAAGGAAGACGTCCATGTCGTTAACTCTTCGTGTGCGGGCTAAAAATGCGTAAATTATCATTTTGGACTCGATTACTAAAAAAGTGGTCCGAACAACCCCGAATAACGAAACGGACCACGCGAGTGAGTCCGGAACGTTGATTCCACTTAAAAAGGGCGTTCGTTGCACCACAATTTCGCGGGCGAGGTAAAAATGCGCAAATTATCGTTTTGACCCAAATAGCTAAAAAGGTGGTCTGAACGATCCCGAACGATGAAACGGACAGTGCGGTCGCGTCCGGAACGTCGAATTTACCTA
>JXCR01143253.1:102833-115960 GCA_002079205.1 Phalaenopsis hybrid cultivar | reverse complement strand
ACCTGACTCTCTGGTTATGGGTAGTCTATGTAGATACTTCTTTCGCGGATATTGGTTTAAGGTGCCTCCGCCTGATCTTGTTTGGGCGGACATTCTTAACCTATCCTTGCGAGGTTTATCGCATGTAGACTCTCCACGTTTTACTTTTTCTCTTGTTTGTGACTTTGTCGTATGTCCCTTCTTATTCGATTCCTCTCCTCTTCAAATCATTTATATGGTTCGGGAGGGAGATTTATTTGAATGGAGGAATTATATGACGATCGACAAGCTGGTGACTCCTTTTAAAAATAAAAAGAGAAAAATGAACGAAAACATGACAGATAAGCAAATTTAATTCCATTGTTGCGATTAAAGTATTGCTTTTCTAAAATCTTAGTTCGTAGTTCTAATATTACTCCCTGTGGGATCGATATCTAAGACTCCATTAGAGCCCAATATTACTTGAGCGATACGTATACTTGCATTGATAAGTGTGACTTTACAATTATTGAATATTTTATACATCCATCTTTATCAAATCTATAACTGTTATTAAGTTTTGCTACAGTTGCCGAGGAATTATATCTTTTAGCAGCAGTATTAATTACTTATATTTTTAAAAATACATAAAGTCACTGTCAATATCCCACTTTAAATTTTTCATATGCTTATCATTTAACTTTTCTTTTATAATATGCAAATGTTTATCTAATCCCTTTATATTATGCAATTATAATTTATTTTGTAGTTTCATCCGAATTAACTAGGTACACTTTTAGTTGTTTCAGTTTCTTTACTTTTCCTATTATATAGTTCTTTCTTTATTGTACATTTCTTTTCTTTTATATATGTATTGTACCTTTCTGCATGTTCTTTGCACCTTTCTTTACTGCACTTTGTTACATAGCTTCTTTTTTTATTGCACTGTGGTATATACATTTATCTGTACTCTTGCTTTTAGGTACTACCTTTTAGTATGTTCATACAATCCCTTAGGATAGGTCATTCGAGGCATATTTTTAACTTTTCTTTATCCCTTTTCTCGAAACGAGGCGACGACATGGTCGAGTGAAGATTCATCCCCGGGAAGCGATCGAGACAATGATATGGTCGAGTGAAGATTCATCTCGGAGCAACGGTCAAGACGACGATAGGAAACGACAGGAAGAGCTTAAATTGAACCTTGATAGATTTAAATAACATACCTATTGGATGTCGAGGTCATTTGTCTGGCACAACGTAAGTCCTCATACACCATCGTTTAGGAACGATTTTATATCGTACGATATAAGTCCTAAATTTTTTTAAGATTCTGAGGTCGTCGTTCAGTACGACATAATTTCTTCTATTTTTGCAGGTCATTTACATATGAAATGTAGATATAAGTCCTGACTATCTAAATAACTTGCAGAACCAAAACATCACACAATTTCCCTTTCAAAGATGTAAAGTCAAATCGTAGGTTAGTTTGAGAAGTCACTGAATCTTATTTAGTATCTTCAACATCTCCTACTTTTCGCTCCATTCTGATATAACTGTTTCTATTTGAACCTATCCCATTTAACTTTTCCTACAAACAATCATGAAAGCCTAAACGTTGATTTCTTGAAGACAAAACCCTGAATCAAGAGTTTTCTTAGGTGACTTTGGTTGCCTAAGATGTAATTAATTATAGGGGCTTGCCTCTATAGGGAATTAAGAACTCGGACTAATCTAAACCCTGTCTAATCTATGCATTAGATAGAGGAATTTGCTGGATATAAAATTTGCAGACCAAAATAGAGTCATAAACTTTTTAAGTTTGGATAGTTAAGCCTACTAACAAGTGATATACTTATCTTTTTGGCATGATATATCACTTGTGGTATAGTGCTCAACTATTTAAACTATTAGATATATGAGATTTATCTGGTCTCATTATTTTTCAAAATAAAAAATATCATTTTCACAAAATTAAAATTATATTATATATTATATTAAATTTAAATTTTAAAATCTTATATTTTTNTTATATTATGTATTATATTAAATTTAAATTTTAAAATCTTATATTTTTAAAAAAATAGCCGACAAGAGTATCCTAATTAATCTATGAGAGTGGTAGAAAGAAATCTCAAAGAGAGGGGGCGGCGACTGCTTAGTGAGAGTGTCTCATTTTTCAATCCAAGTCTTCCTTTATAATTTTCTAAAAGGTGTTTTGGTGTCTCTTCAAAATTATGTCCACATTCAATGAATCTTCCAAGAGTTGCCTCCTTCCAATGATCATTTGAATGTATAATTGTGACCATTAACCATAAACCACATTTTCACCAAGATTTGATTCAAACCCCCATTCAAAACTCATCCAAATTTATTGAATTTTCAAATAACTACCTCTGACGCGTAAGTGCAAGGTATGTGGCGCTTATGCGCGGGGTTCTCTATTTTCTTCGTGCTTAAGCGCCTATCCTAAGCGCTTAGGCGCCACAGTTCATTTGCAACCCTTCTTCATTTTTTCTCCAAATTTGATCTTTTTTCACTCCTTTCACCATTTTTCATCCATTTGACTGTACCTAAAAGAAAATCACACAAATAACTTTCATTAAAGTGCAATTTTCTCAAAAATAGGTATAAAAATGTGTACATAAATGTTATATATTTTAGGTGTATCAAGCCCTGAGTTAGGCGACAATGTGAGAGAGAAAGAGAGGTTGTGAGAGATATCTTCTTTTCTTTTCACTTTTTTCTTGGAAAGGATTATAAGAAGTTTGCTTTTGCTACATAAGGAGTTTTTGATTTCCATCAAATATAAGTATTTTCATTGTATTTTGATTTGAATCTAGTACTTTGTTTGTATGGTTTCAAAGTTTTTTTAAATGAAAAGCTTTTCTTGTTTCTCCATGTGTAGTAAGTAGTTTTCTTTACCCTTCCCTCTTATAATGAATTAGTATGCATGTATAGGATATCAAATTGATTAAAGTGAGAACAAATTAAATACACTTAGAAAAACTCTGAAATTTGTTTCTCTGAGTTTCTTGAACTTATGGAGATTTAATAAAAATACAAAAGGTAATTTTCAAAATTGAAATATATTTTATATTTAAATAATCACTAAAAATCATCAAACAATTATAATAATTAAAACGAAGTCATGGAATTTTATCTAAATGTTCATCTAACCTAGGTCAACCTATAATAATTCTCTCATGACCAAAAATCTTATTTTGATTAATTAAATAAATTAATATTGAAAAATCTTATTTTTGAATTGAATAATTATATGAATTAAATAAAAATCTAAAAGACCACATCTTCTCCTCTGATATTTTAATTAACTCATGATTGAGTCCCCATGAAAATTTTAAGGTCAATTAGATTTTATTTGATAAGTTATTGGATAAGGAGCCCTAGGGGCACATGTTAATTTTGGAATTTTAATACCTTAATTAAATTTTATGATTAATCAAAGTGTAAATTGGTAATATTGATTATAATAAAATTTCTTGGGTGTTTGAAAAATGATGGGCTAAGAGGTAGAAACTAATTTTCCATCATTTTCATGATAACAGTAAAATTGTAATTTTGATAATTGTCATGATTTGGAAGATAATTCAATTAAGATGATCCTAAGGTATTGGACTTAAGTTATGAAGATAATAATTCACTCATTTAAAGCCCACTAATTGATGATTGGAGGTTAAGTCTAATATTAGTGAGAATTAGGACTTCATTTTACTTAATAATTAATTATTATAAAATTACTTTAAAAAATGTTAAAATCAAGATGGCTTAATAGTTAACTAGGTTTGATATGTAAGAACTATCTTATTTGGGATTAGAAAAGATGGACATAATTAATTGATAAGCACTTTCAAACACTTTCGGCCCTACTTTAACTCTGGGTAACAAATTAAATACACTTTGGACTTGCCATTTAGGGTACCCATTCATATAACTATCAAATGAAATGTTAAGTGACTATCTAACTTCCTTCATTTCTTGAGATAGTTGAAATATCAAGGTTCACTGAGCAATGGGATAATTCAATTTTGAGATGATTAATGGAACAATATAATAACTTCAAAATGAACTCGAAATGTTTCAAGGGATTTTAAAAGCTGTTCATGGTGGTGTCCCGAACATTTTAAGATCTCTTTGATATTTTGAAGGACGATTGAACTTATTATATTTTTGTTATAAGAAATCATCCACTAAGATCTTTCAGGACTCACTGAGTCATGGTTTAAGGTTTGCTNTCTAAAATATATATATATATATATATATATATATATATATATCTGTGTGTGTGTGTTGCAAAAGCTTATCTTTTAGCAGAAATACCAAGAAAATGACAGTATGTATTTACAGTTATTTATTATTACTGTAAAATATTATAACTTCTTGGTTGTGCACTTTACTTTACTTATAAAAATCAAAACAATTTTAAAAAATTAATCAACTTTTTCAAAAATCTAAAGAAAAATTCTTTAAAAGGTAACCATAAATCCTTTGAAATATCACTAAACTTAAAACGTTCTTTTGAATTTACAGGAGTCCCTCGGACGAGGTAACTTATGATTGCTAACGAGATCTCCTCAGTTTATATAGGTGTAACAACTTGTTTAAGCTAAGCAAGTTCAAAATAAAATAGTGATACCAGAATGAGGGAACCATGGAATCCTAACTGGTGTCGCTCTAATCAACTTTAATCCCACCCCAATGACTTTAAAACATCTAGTAAAACCTTTTGGACCTTAGGCTTTAGAGTTTCTACTTCATCGAGGAGCTTGGAGCTAACTCCGTGGGCAGCAATCTACAACAGCACGAGGATCTACAACAACTCATCTTTCCTTAGAATTAAACAAATAAGTCATAGGACTTCGAGATCATTTGCCTAGTGCAACATAAATCCTCACTTTATCTTTAAGCTTTTGTACAGCTCTGTTATACAATTTGAGCCTAAACTTGCCTTAGGCTCTGAGGTTATCATTCATTACGACATAAATCCTCCTATCTTCCAGGCTATTTGTATGACTGTCTCATGTAAATGTAAGTCCTAATTAAAAAAATTGGCAAGATGTAACATTTAAATATTTTTTCTTCTCGAAACTGAACCCAAAACATAAGATAGCTTGGGAAGTCACCAAGGTTCTCCTCAGGATTTGTGACAACCCCTAGTTCCTCTTCCTTTAGATTCCATAAGAATGTTCTAAATGTGAGTCATTCCCCTTTGGCACTCCATTGGTTTGATCTTTTGAAAAGTCCTACCCCTTGAAATTTTTTAAGACAATATTCCCTGATCTAAATCGAGAGTTTTCTTACGTGACTTCGGTTATCTAAGATGTAATTAATTATAGGAGCTTGCCCTTATAGGATAATTTAAGAATCTAACTTAATATAAACCCTATTTATTTTTTTATATTAAATTGGGAAACTTTTCGATTGACACGGAGATTTGTATTTGAAAATATTTATGAAGTTGACACCACTTAACAACATCAAAAACTCGGTGCATGCAAATTTATAATAAATATGCAATATAATTCTAACAAAATTTTTTTTATAAATATATTTTATCCTTTAAAACTCTTTTTTCAACCATCAAATCTCTCCTAAATATCAACTCAAGTATATGTATCATTAAAGTAATAAAGGACTCTAGTGGAGCCCTAGATATTGATCCCATAGGGAAGTTGGAAAATCTTAAAGTAAATTATAAAAATGATTTTATAATAAAACAACAAAATAAAAGTAAAGTGCAAAATTCAAAAATTGACTATTCAAGTGAATGTTAATTAAATTGCAGATGTAATTTAACATAAACTAAACTAAACTAAATACTAAACTTTCAAAAGTAAAATTGTAAAAATTAAACAAAATTTTTGTTTTGACGGAAAGTTCAAATTTAAGAAAGCATCATTCCCTTTTACTATGAGTATACGTTTTGTGAAGAAAATGAAATCATTTAAAATTGTATATATAAACTATTTTGAGCCAAATAGGAGCAATCTAATTCTTTACCCTCTTACGAGTGCTATAAAGAATATTGACTAATTTAGAGTTTGGTCCCTAATTCTGTTGTTAAGCTAAGAGAATATCAGCTGCCACTCCAGAGCTCCCACTACTCTCTCCACTGAGGGCTAACAATCTCGCATTAGTTTCCAATCAATTGAACCAAATTGGGGGTTTTAATCTGTCATCATAAAATCCAATTTTGCTTCCAATAAAAGTATATTTCCCTATTTATTTGCACCCAATCCCATGGATGACATTCTCTCCCATGAAATCAAATGTTATTCTCCCTATGTTGTAGAAATGATATCTCATTTAAGAGCAAACGTCGCTCAACAAGTTTTAACATTTCAATTGGTCAGATCAAAAAGTAAATGAAGATCGGAGTTCATATCATCACAAATTGTTATCATTTAAAACCGTAGAAAACAAATTCTATTCTTCACAAAATCATATCTTCAAAGTATGGAGAAAGATAAAGAAGACTACTCAGAATTCATGAGAAGGATATGATAAAACACGAATTTCATATATAAAAATAAGTTTACAGAACAAAATAAATAAAAGACACAACTTATCTCACAATCATTCTCAAGCAAATCCCTAGAAGTTCTCTCCAAGCCTTTCTCTCTTTACAATCACTCTCAATTCTCTCTTTGAAGTGTAATGAAGAAGAAATCTCTCACATTTCCTCTCCTCTTACAAATCTAAAAGAAAATCTCTCACGCCACCCCCAAAAGCTTCTCTCTTCTGTACTCCCTTAGCCTCTTCAAGTCTTCTTCTTTTATTTTTGGGTTGCTGCCTTTGGAAAGGAATTCAAAATTCCCTCCAAAAATTCCTCCAAAATTCAACTCTTTTGAATTCAAAAGATGTGTCATTTGATCCAAGAGTCATATCCCTTCATAAAGAACCTTCCAAAGTGTCTAAATGCATTAAATTACTCCAAGAGGTGAGTAAAACAACTGTCCCTTTGAAAATTTACGCAAAATTCATCTCGAACCACCTTAATTTGAAAAAGTCATCTATGGCGCATCATGAGCTGATCTGGCGCATGATGCGTCGGCTCTCTGGATTTTGGCGCATGATTGGCGCATGATGCACCAAAATAAAAAATTAGCTCTTTTTTCTTAAAATTTTATCCTTTTGCCATTTTTTCTCCAAATGTCTAAAAATGATATACCTCCAACAAAAACACAAAAATACCCTTCGTTAAAGTGCAATATCACCTAAAATAAGCATAAAATAGGTAATTAAAATAGTATATTATTTTGGTGTATTAAAACCCCCCAAACTTAAATGTTACTTATCCTCAAGTGACACTTTTATTACATAAAAGCATATGATATAGGATAGAGATAAACTTATAACTTCTATACTTTAGTTTAATAAATAGAATAGCAAAATTTAAGAAAAAGTCTTTAATAACTTAGATTCAAGTTCTAAGTCTAGGAATACTTAGTAATCAAATTTAAGATTTCTGTATCTCTATTCATTTCAAGAAGAATTGTAATTTATCATATTAAGGACATTTAGACATTCATATGAAAAAGAACTTTATGAAAACTTTTCTAGGAATGCTACTAATAATCTAATATAAGCTTAGAAAATGTAATAAAGCTCCTTCCTTAAGTTGATTTAAGTGAAGCCAATTTTTTATTAGGCATCTCCTCAAGCTTCTCCTCACTTATTTTTTTTTAAGGTTTTTTCAATCATTTCTTTTCTTTTCTTTTTTTAAGTGAGGATTACTATATCTAGATAGCATTTAATGATTCTGAGCTTCACTACCCTCTTCTTAAAGTCAAAACCCTATTTCTTTCTTTACTTTATAAATTCATATTATTTTATGATTTTTCATAAAGTCTCGTTCCTTTATTCTTAGATGAAACTCTAAAATGCTTAACACTTCAAAAATATAATTTTCTTTACTTTAAAAAGAAAAACATAGTCTTATCCTATCATACCAAATATCTTCAACTTTACAATTGACCTTCATTATTAAAAATTCTTTACCTAAATTACCATAATACTTATAAACAGAAGTATAGTCATTTAAAGTTAAATCTTAATATCCCAGGTCATGTTAAATTAATTTTAAGAATATAGTTACTTAAGGACAAATAAAATTTAGTTTACTCCTTTTTTAAAATAATATTTTCTTTCCCCCAAACTTAAGTTTTTAAATGACTTTAAAAATATTTTGAATATAAAATTTAACATGTGAAAGAAAACAGTAAATGCATGAAAATAAAAACTGACTTGTAGAGGATTTCTAACTATGAAATTGGGCTCTGGTATAATGTAGGTATTAACTGTAAAACTACATACAGGCTTTAAAGAAATAAATAAAATATAATATATTCTAGAGAACTTGATGAGAATTAAAAACATAAATACAAAAACTGGAAAACTAAATTGACAAACTAAATTGAAAATACTAAGAATGTAGAAAAAGTGAAAGTCTATAATTACTATTGCAGATTCAGTTCATATCACAACATAAAAAGTTTTTTACTATAACAAGTTTCAAATAAAAGTACATCCCAATCAAAACACAAACAACAAACAGACATTAAAAACAACTAAACTAGACTTATAAAACATCAATCTTCATCTCCTTCCTCTTCATCATCTGAGTCTTCTTTTTCTTCTTCCCCTTCTTCTTCATCATCGTGAATGGGAGTAAAACTAAGGCAAGTAGGAAAGCCCACATTAGGTTCACCCCTGAGGAGTCTTACCATGGCATTTTTGAAACCAATATCATGTCGAACTCTCCTCTGCTGATATTCATCATTATATGTATTCCTTGCTCCTATCTCTCTCAACTAAGTTTAAATATTTACTATATTCATCTGTTGAATCATCAGTTGATCTATAATACCTTCAAGTGATACAAATCTAGAAGTAGATGCCCCTGCAGTAGATGTATATGGCCTATCGCTTCTTCCACTTCTAGACTCAACAAATGATTCTACTCTCTGAATCATATGTCTGTTGATCGAATTTTGTGACTGTAATCTCTCTTCATTTCTATGGAATTCTACTTCTGGTTGTTCACATAGAGTGAAAATCAAGGCAGAGTACCCTAATCCTCTAGGTATAGAACTACCAGCAATAATTTAAGCATGTTGAGTTATAAGTGCACCCACATCTATTGCCTTCATGTTCTGAATGCAATAGTTGAGTACAGCTCTATCTTTAGTAACATCAGTCAAATGATTTGTTGGCAATAGTCTGGCAAAAATGAAGTGGTGTCATATTTTTGACTAAATAGTCAACATGGAAGCAGGGAATTTAATCATCTTGTTATTCTTAATCTTTCATTCCCCTTTTCCATCATTCAAAAATGCAATCACTTCCTCCAGTGATGAATCAGTCAACACAAATGCAGTGTATTCATCGAAAAATATACCCCTCAAACCATAAAAAGTATTGATCCGATCAGCAGTAAATTCAACTTGTTTACCTCTAACTAGGATGTGATCTTCATTAGTGAATCCAAGTTTGAATAAAACTCCCGAACCATCAGGACAATTGCTACGAAAGTGAAGTAGCAGAATCTTTCCCAATTCCTGGCAAGAATCAGTCTTTCGACCTCACTACCCAGGTTTGTAAATGTCCCCACTTAGATCATTCTCTTGGTCTCCATTTAAGTATTGTAACTATGTTGGGCTTTGAAATTAACAAATCTTTGTGTGTTGAAGTCCTCGGACGTTCTTCCTCTCTTGATCGGGGAGTCATTTGAAAATTCTATGAAAATCCAAATATAATCCAAATAAATTACTAAATCAAAAATCTAACTCCTCAAGTAAGGTTATTTGGTAAGAAACTTTTCACCATGTGTTTTCTTCAAGTATTTTCATCAAAATTTCCAATTTTTGGATCTCCCAAAATCTATAGTGAAAATCAAAAAGTTCTAAGTTAAAGTGAAGCTCTTACCAAGAGAAGATGAAATTTATAGTTTTTAGCCTTTGAATGCTTCTCTTTTGCCCACAATGTGAAGTTCTGACCAAGGCCTTGAGGTAAAAGATGACTCAAGTAGCGAAAATGTTAGTGTAATTTTGCAGTTTTCTAGGCAATATAGCGTGTTTAGATCTTTGGGGCATCATGCGTCAAGGCTCTGTAAATTGGCACATCATGTGCGAGAGCTCAAATTTTCCAGATTTTGGTTTTTGTTAAAATCTACTCCGTGCCTCTATACGTCAACATCTATTTGACTCAAATAAACATTTTTAAGCATACATAAACATCACACTAACACCAAACTTTCACAAAACAACACAAAACTCACATTTATATATAGAATATGTGCTATTATAAACTAACATTTTTCAAGCCAACAAACATCAAATTCAGTGTTCTAAAGCAAACCAACATCCTAACACTGAAATATAAATAACAAAATTCAAAACATAAGCATAGATAGTGTTCATTCAAACGGAAATGTAATCCAACACAATACTAAAACAAAAAGTACTACACAAAATATTCCGTGCATAAATTAAGATCAAACATGATCTTCACTATCCATCGAATCGTAATGCACATACAGATTATAGAAGGGTCGGAATGGAAATTCATCAGTTGAATTTTCCTCCTCAATCCAAGCATGATTCTTGAACATAAGTACCAATCCATCTACAATATGCCCTGTTTGTTCAAAATGTTCCTTCAATCTCCAATCTAGATGATCCAGCATTTCAGTAATATTCTCAATTACGTGCATGAGATTTTGCACATCTTTTTTCTATCTTCTTGTTCCTTTTTAAAAGTGCACTTGAGTTGTAGTAGGGCTGAACAGGTGATGAATTATGAGATCCTTGATCCATCAGTACATTCATATCATTTTCATCTCACATTTCAATACAGTTGCAGTAGACTTCTGGATCCATCGGCTTCCAAGGAAGTAGCACTTTTTCCTAAGATTCATAAGGTACTTGAGCTTGATTACAAAGTAAGAAAATAGTAGATGGATGTCCCAATCTAGTTGCAAATCCATTCATAATCGAACCCAAAACTGATTTCACAATAATAGCTCCAACATCAATAGGTTTTTCGGTTTGAATGCAATAATTTAGAATGGCACTCTCCTTAGTGACCTTACTAATTTTTATGGTAGGCAGTAACTCCAATGCAATAAAGAAGTGTCAGGCTTTTGAAACTAGATTTAAAAATGCTGAAGGAAAACTTACATTTCTATCATCTCTGGTCTCCCAATTAGCATCTTCATCTGTAAGGTAGCGATAGAGTTCATTTATGTTCTCTCTTGTAGGGGTAAAGTATGTGTAATGGAAGGTAGGCACATTTTCAATCATAAACATCTTGTTTATTCTTGAAGCAGTGAATTGCATAAACCTGCCTCGCACGTAAATCATTCTTTGGTTGATCCCATGAAGATTTGCATAATTTTTTTTTACTACGAGAACAATAACAATGGTAGTAGTGTAACAAAGCACTTCCCAACGCCTCTGCGTAATTTCTACTCGAGTATTTTGTGTGCTTAATCCTCGATTCATAAATCCCCTTTCTTTGATAAGCCTCTTCTTCACTAAAACTTGATCATGTATATTTTGTGCATCAAAATGATGAACTTTCTCCGGTTGAAATTTTCAAATCTAGTGGAGTTTCTAGAGTGGGAAGCCATAGGAATTGAAAAATGGTGACTCTTCCCTCATTTTCCCCCTAAAATATGGTTTGGACTCAGTCTTTAGGAGTTATATGGAGAAGAAACACCAAAACCGCCATTTGACACATTTTAAATATTTTTTGGACCCGCAACACATCATCCGCCGATCTGGTACATTAGGCGCCAGCTCTTTGCAAAGTGGGGCATCATGTGCCAATCTAGCGCATCAAGTGCCAGTTCCAAAATTTTTGCCATTTCAATTTTGATCCAATAAATTCTCAATTTTTTCATAAAATTTAGGCAATTAAAGATGTTTTTAAATTTTCTTAAATGTTTTATCAAATAAACGGACTACATAAAGAAATAAACATAAATATACATGAAATATCTTAAATAAAATAAACTCAGAACAAGCTAAACAATGATATAAATGGGTTGTCTCCCACAAAGCGCTTAGTTTAATGTCGTCAGTCTGACATTCCCAGTCTTATTCTAGGTGACCCAACATTACTATCTCTTTAAAAGCTGGTCTTTGACCATCAAAATATGATTTCAATCGATGCTCATTCACTTTAAATATTCTTCCAGTCTTGAGGTCTTCAATATTAACTGCCCCATAGGGATAGACTTTTATAACTTTGTATGGCTCTTTCCACCAAGACTTCAATTTTCCAGGAAATATATTCAAACTTTTATTGTATAATAAAACTTCTTGTCCAGGTTCAAATTCTCTTTTTATTATCTTCTGATCATGTCATTCTTTCATCTTTTTTTTTTTAATCCTCACATTATCATAAGATTCATTTTTGATTTCCTCAAGCTCATTCAATTGCAATAATCTTTTCTCACCGACTTCTTTCAAATTGAAATTGAATTCTTTTATAGCCCAATAAGCTTTATGCTCCAATTCAACTAGCAAGTGACAAGTCTTCCCAAAAATTAATCTATAAGGGGACATTCCTATAGGTGTCTTATAGGCTGTCTTATGTGCCCATAATGCAATATCTAATCTAGTAGATCAATCCATTTTACTAGGATTAATATGTTTTTCCAAAATTCTCTTAATCTAACGATCATATATTTTTGCTAAATCACTCGTCTGGGGATGATAAGCAGTTGCAACTTTATGCACTATATTATATTTTTCCACCAATCTTGCAACTGTTGTGTTTCTAAAATGAGATCCTTCATCAATAATGATTACTCTCGGCATTTCATATCATTTCATATCTTGTAAATTTTTTTAATTAAAAATTTTGAAACACTACGAGCATCACATCGAGGTAAATCGATTGCTTCAATCCATTTTGAAGCATAATCCACTACAATCAATATGTTTATATTTTTGAACGAGGGTATAAATGGTTCCATAAAATTCAATCCCAATGCATCAAAAATTTCAATATCCAAATTACTATTTAGAGGCATTTAATTTCTTCTTTAAATATTATCTACTCTCTAACACCAATCACATGTTTTGATATATATATATATATATATATATATATATATATATATATATATATATATATAT
>JXCR01143253.1:62622-88279 GCA_002079205.1 Phalaenopsis hybrid cultivar | reverse complement strand
CTTGTAGCAATAGAACCACTTGCAAAATAACGACATACATTGCAGAATCACGACATATATTATGGAGTAATGAAACACCCGACAGAGCAACGCATCGTCCCGAACGCTATGCAGTAAATTACCTTGAAGATTGTGTAACAACAAACTTTAAAATTGTGCAGCAACGCAATGCTCCCAAATATTGGATCATGAATAAATTTGCATAAAAAATTCAACAACAATCACTTACAAAAACTGCTTACAGTTGTCCTACTCAGAATGTAGTGACCTTTTCTGGACTTATGAAAGATTTTCCTTGCAACCATCCATCGTGTCTTACGTGACCAACTACGGCCTACATGATCCACAGCCCGTGTAGCTTTCAACTCCAGCCTTCAGTGGCCTACTAACATTATTGTAAGTCTCTACTATAGCCTATATAACCAACTACATCATATATGGTCCACAGCTCACATGGCTCTCAACTCTGACTTTTGTAGCCTAAAGACATTATTGCAACTCTCCCGCTGCGGCCTATGTGGCTCACAACTCCTGCAGCTCTACACTCATAGCTGTGTGGTCTACGAACGTTATCTACAGCCTACTTGACCAACCATAGCTTGTAGTTGCCTATTACAGCCTATGTGGCCAACGAGCATTCTTGAAGCAATCATCTATGACCCACATGACTATCTACAACCACGGATTTCAATTACGGCCTCTACGACAAATTGGTAGTACAATCACCGCCTATAAAATTCATAATGTGCTTGTCTTCCTAGCAACTGACTCTGGCCCTTGCAATCTGTTATCGTTGAAAACTATATTAATTACAACAAGATTACGGCTATTGTAGATGAACTAGTGTTATACATCTATAATAATCAACTTTTGCATTTTCTTTAATTTAGAAGAGTGGACATATATACTTACAATTAAATAGTGGATTATTTCAACTAGGCGCCCCATAGTTTTTTTCCTATTTCTAAGATGTTTCATGTAAAAAAGTCGAGTTGTCTCAGCTTAATTCTCTATTATTTGTGTGTGTTGGATCTTCATCAAACGATAAGATGTTAAATTATTACAATGCCGCCACAAATCTTCCAGCAAGCATCAATAATAACAAAAAAATAATTGGCAAAATCTTTTGATCTGAAGGAATTTTTATAAACTGTCTGGGGAGTTTGATGTTTTAGTTTGAGAGAAAGAATGATCTGGCGGAAATGGCTTGGTTAGCAGACTTGAGGGAACTTCTAAATTAATAATCCAGTAGTGATTTTCTTATATTTTCTCCAAATATCTTGCATCGCAATTATACTTAATGTGGCAGCAAAAAGGAGAAAAATTTTAAATCTTAAAGAAAATTGCTACCAGATTAACCATAAATCGCATTGCAAGGCAAACGGATCAAGGAAGCTAAAAAAAAATGATTGATGTACTGTTTTACTCGGGTTTATCAAATAAGAGATTAAACATAACAAATTAAAAAAAAAAAAGCATTTACAAGATCTAATGCACCACATTTGGACGATAAACAAAAAAAAAAAGTCATCTAAAGCAAATGACCATAAAGTCACTCATTTACATTCAATGACCTCATTTAAGAGGCAATGAATCTTCCCAAGCCTCGCTAGTCTAACTATTGTAACTTTAATATATCATTAATGCTAAACTCACAAGATCGAGGCCTATAATGTGCTTCATTAAAATAAAATTAAATTTTAAATCAGCGCACATTTAAGAAACGATGATTTTAGACTTGCCCATTTAATGTTTAAGATTTGAACTCAAAACTTTATTCTCATAGACAAAAGCACGTACACATAGATAAAGTTGCTGCACATATTTCTATGAATTTAAGTATAATTTATTCAAATTATTGATACAAGACAGAACAAACTGCAACATTAATTTAGTTACCATTGCCAGCTCGCCCAGGTTAGTTCAAGTCCAGGGAAGCCAGCATTTTGGTGCTCTACCATTTTTCAAGAAACTAACATTTTTCTATTTCCTCATAATGCAACTCTGACACATGTCGAGATCAACTGACTTCAGTTCGGGAAGCTTAACTTTGGACTAAAGTTTTTTTATGCATCTCTGACTCATGTGTCCAAGCATGCAATGACACATGTCTGTTTTGCTCTCTGCAACTGTAATATCAACATTATTAATTAAACCAATAGTCATATATAGTGTGCAAGTTTTCTTATCCCGAGCCAGCATCAGAGCTCCTTTAGAGACTTTCTAAGTGCTATCTGAGACACTACTTAATGCCCTCCTTCATCAAGCTGCCCAACATAAATCGGATTCTTTTTCAGCTCAGAAATGTGTCTGACATTTTGCAAGATCCTTTTGTTTTTATTAGGGAGTGTAATTTCTACATCTCTCATCCCCACCACGTTCAAAGCTGATCCATCAGCCAGGTATATCTTCCCAAAGTCACCTGCAATATAGTTTTGCATTAACTCTCGGTGAAAAAATATATGGAAAAAATCCCTTGAATCCAGTATTCAATCGTCAACAGAGCTGTGAACTGCAAGCAATAGTGCATCATGCACTACTTCAGTTACAGCATTAGCACTGACGTTCTCCGTCTTCTTATGATTTTTGCAGTTCTTCTTTAAGTGACCAATTTTATCACAATTTCAACAGGTTGTTTGCTGACCAAGTTTTGACTTGCTCTTGCCTCTGCGCTTGGATTTTGACATTCCTCTGTTTGAGGCCATGTAAAGTGATCTTCCTATGGAATCAACATTCAGCGTCAAACTTGAACACGATGCCTCACCAGAATCCTTCATGTGCACCTTCTCAGTCAAAATCAAATCACGAATATCATCATATTTCAGTTTAGTTTTACCTGCAGAGTCGCTACCTATCATTCTCATAGTTTCTTAGTTATTTGACAATGAAGCCAACAATATCAAACGCACATGTCTCATCGTCAAAATCAATTTCAACAGATGATAATTCATTTGTGATGGTGTTGAAATCATTTAGATGCAAAGCGACAGACACACATTCCATCATCTTTAAGTTAAATAATTTTTTCATCAAGTGCACATTGTTATTCGCCGATGGCTTTTCGTACAGACCTGATAAAGCTGTCATGAGATCTGTAGTTATACTCTCCTTGATGACGTTGTGGGCAACGGATCTCGATAGGGTCAATGGAATAACTCCAAGAAATTGTCGATCGGACAGATTCCAATCGGTCTCATCCATCTTCTTCGGTCGTCTTCCCAGTAATAGAAGATGAAGTTTCTTCCCATAGAGATAGTCATCTATCTGCATCTTCCAGTAACCAAAATCTGTGTCGTCGAACTTCTCGATCCCCGAAACATTCACTTCATCTCCAGTCATCGTTCTTCCTCAGATCCAAACTGCGGCTCTAATACCAACTGTTATGAAGTGAAAAAACAAGATTGAAAAATTGCAAACCAGAAAATAAAACACAGATTTATATGGTTCGGCTAATTTGCCTACGTCCACGGAGCAGTAGAGGATTTTAGTACTTCGAGTAATTATACCGTCGAACGCTTCGACGTTTACAAGAAAACTTCATTCCTCTCTATCTCTCTTCCTCTCTTTCTCTTCCTTTCTCTTTCTTAGCTCTCCACCGTAAGCTTTTCTTGTAAGCTTTGTCGAGCCAAGCGTAAGGAGCAAAGGAATTAAGAAGATTGCTCAATAGGGATTAAGAGGGTTTGGCTTAACAATTTATGACAGGCAAAGAAATTAGGAGAATGATAGGTGAGATGTGAAGAGAGGTAGGTGGGACGCGGAGAGAGATAGGTAGGTCACAGGCCTCACATATTTAACATAAAATGTGATGTACTTTCATCTGAAATTGATTTTTTGCATCAAACACGGTGGAACCTTAAGCAAGTTACAAAAAAACAAACAATTCTTATTCATTTGCATATATATTGGTTTCATGCAGAACTTTTCTTTTTTTTTTTTTGTTTTGTTTACGTATGACCGGAATATGCATAAAAATGTAAATGTTTAGGGTGTTTGACATCTATATAAAGAAGATTTGTGAGGTACGTTAGAAACTGCCCTATAAAATTGTGTTGAAGTTGATTTAGGGCGGTGAGACTAATGCATTCAAATACAAAGGTTACCTGTTATGCAACTTCTTGTTACCTGTTATGCAACTTCTTGTTACCTGTTATGCTCTCTTGTTACCTTTTATTCATTCAAAAAAAAGTTATTATTAAGGTGGAAATGACATGCTTTATACATTGATTGGCTTTCAATATTCTTATGCATTTACATGCCAAAAATCGAGAATTTAAATATCTTGATTCTAATGAATTTACTTTTACATACCACAAATTAGTTGTTGCATATGCCTCTTTTGCAGTATGGTACCTCTTCTGAAATGGATTTTGGTTGCTTGTGCCTTATTTGTAATTTAGTATCTGCCTCTTATTCAGGTGGTCGCTTTTAAAAGGGTTATGATGAGTAATTTGACTCGAGGGGTTCTTTTGGATGACCTTTTTAAATATGCATTTTTACATGCACAAATTTGATCTCAAGTGTTTCTGGTAACCAAAAGCATCTACATTATGGGTCTACTACTTTCTTCTAATGAAAGATTATTCATCTCCATGTGTTTACTATGAACCCAAAAATTTGATATCTTGTCGAGCCCGTGATAGCCTTCAAAAATTAGAGTTTGCTCAACAAGGATTGCTTTGCCTTCACATTTATGAGTTTGGTTTGTTATTCGTTATTTTTTATTTGTTCTTTCATTACAAAAATTTATGTGTGAATCGAAATGATGAAAAGATGACGACATTTGATGACACGGTAAAGTGATCTTAAAGACCTAAAATTTCTTGTGAAACATTTACTCTTGTTTGATTTTGTAATTGTAGTATTGCTTTTATTGTTGTTGGCATTGTTTTTATTTTAGTGATGTACTTTGAAGGACAAACTATGCTACTTTAGGTATTTTTGGTAAGCGAACTAGTCTATGTGGCTGAGATGCATTTTATGTTGAAGTTATATTTATATGATTATTTCGAGGGCAAAAAATTGAGTTAATGTTCTTCTTAAATTCTCATATGGTGTTTGTTTCAAAATAACTTTAAAAATTATCATTGGATTGGCTACACTAGAAACACTTACGAAGCTATGTTTTCCAAAAAGAACTATATTATTGAAACAGAACTGTGTTTATATACTGAGGGCATTACAGTCATTATGCAAAAGGCAGAGCTTTTATAGAGTATTTTTCAAACAGGCCAACTGTTTCTGAAACACCAGCTTATGAACAGTAAATTTTCAACAACAGCTTCTAAACCAGCTTTTCTACACCCACAGCCGAAAAAAATAAACCCTAATTTGGGAGGAATGACAACCCATCCTTTGATGCAATTTTAATTATAATATTATATATTATGCTTTAAAGGTAAATTATTTCCGTTTTATTGAACTTCAAACATTAACAAACCAAAGAAATTAGCTTACACAAAATGCCAAACGACAGCCACCCTTAGGTAAACACAACAAGCCAAATCAAATGACATTCGGTTTAGTATATTTAGTTTGGATTTCTGGTTTAGAACTAGCCACTTTTATTTATTTTTTTCTTTGCATAAGGATTTATGTCAATAACTACTACCTCCGTTTATGGCATCACCAGAATTATTAGTGTGCTCATTTGGGCTATATCATAGCCAACAAGCATCACCAAAACAATGAAACCATCATCTCTGCTACTTCCAAGTTTCTAACTTTTTTATTTCTGAATATGTTGCAACTCTTAGCCTATTTTGATTGGAACAACTCCTGATCAATCCGTTATTGCGAACATCAAACAACGTTGATTACATTCAATGCCATAACTATCAACGCCTCTTCCCACTATATCGTGTTAAGATCTTCTTTTTTCCCCTTGATGTTTTCATGTAAAAAGTCCCATGTCTTGTTCTCTTCTGTACTGCGAAATGTTTGTGATAGAATAAAACGATAGATATAGATACTCTCTAGGATCGATTCCTTAAACGCAATAAATGTAATCACGTTTTGCATAGCTTCTTAAAAACTTTAATTATAGGCTTGGATATTGATTTTTTTTCTTTCCTTCTCCTTTCTTCTCTGTACAACGCTTCTTCCTCGCCTATTTCAGGCAATTTATCATTACCAATGTACAGATTCACATGTGAACGCATTGTAGGAAAATGAGCAAAATAAGACAGAGGAAGGCTGGTTGAGCGCCACTAGTAAGACAAGCTGATTTGTCATAAAAGTCAAGCCCGTTATGAAATGAAAAGAACCAGATACACATTCAATGCTTTCTCCTTATGCAAGTATGAAGAAGTGTCAGTAGTTCAATGTTCCTTATGTAACAATAGGATTCTATGAAAAAACACTGCAACTAACTAGGCATAAATAAAACAAAAACAAAAAAAAAGTAACAAGTTCAGGTCAGGTGTCAAGACCTCTAGAAAGGATGGTTATCGCACAAATTTATACTAAGAAAAAAATTGAGAAATTCAACAAACAGCGAAATTAGCAAAAGACATGAATTAAAACTAGAAGGCATTTTAATACTTGTCATCATGTAATATTGAAAATAAGGGCAAATTGAGCCTTTTCTGATTTGAATATTTTTGGGTACACTTGACCAATTTTTTCCTAATTTAAACCCTCGAGTGAAATAAGTAATACAAAAAGAGAAAAAACTTCAGTACTGAAGCATGTTTAAGGTTTCTCAAATACATAAAGACGCGCTAAAGCTTGAGAGATAAAAACAAAGGGCGAACCGAAATATTGAAAAACTTGAAGAGGCACAAGAAGCAGCAGATAATAAGAATAAATGGCGAGAAATTTTAAAATAATGACCTGCAGGCTGGAATAACGTTTGTGCATCTTTTTGTGAATATCAATTGAACAACTTAAAAGAATCACTGCTGCTATTTAGAAGTAGATCCAAAGCAAGAAAAAACCGTATCAAGCTGAGAAATCCCAACTTCAAGGTTAATTAGACTGATAGTTTTCATGGTAAATTAGTATTACAAGTTTGTGAAATTTGTATGAAAACAAATCATTTTAGGTGGACCAATTGTCTAACATCATAAACGAACTCAGAAAGAAGCAAATACGGAAGCAGCATACTAAACAAGTTAAAATTTTGTTGGTGTGAGCTTACATGAGAATTACTTATGTAAATGTTATTAGTTAGTTTTAGGTTTCCATGTCAAATCGAAATTTCTCTTTTCATTTTCTTTTTTTTTCTTTGATCTGCCTAACTTTCAAACCCAGAGCTCTCTCTGATTTTTTCTCAGTTTGGGCATTTCTTCAGATTTCAAAGCTATATGAACCTCCTCCAAAGATAAAATCTGCATAGCTCATTATCTCAACAAAACATGCATACAATTTTGGAAATTTATTTAAAATAATATTGATCGGATCTTCATCATCCACCTTAACCCAAAGATTCTTTAAGTCTGACGATCTTATTAAAATCATCCATATTATCCTCAAGATTTCTAATTTCAGACATCTTAAATCCAAATAATTTACCATAAAAATAGATTCTATTTTGCGAGTTCTTCATCATATACATTTGCACTAATTTCAACTAACTTCCAGTAGTTGTTGTTCCTGTACTAACTCGCGAGGTACTTTGTCGCTCGGATGCAACACTTGTGTGTTATAAGCCAACTCAATGATCCCGGCTTTCTTGTTTGCATCTAAATAATTAAGCAAAATATTCTCTCCATCCAAAACCTTCACAACTTTCATTTGGACTAGAACGGCTTTCATACATTTCCTCCAAATCGAGAAATCAATCTGAACATCAAACCTCTCAATTTTATCTTGAGAAGTTCTCATTTTGTAAGATCTCAAACCATGCTCTGATAATAATTTGTTATATTAAAACGAATAGATTCAAGTTCAATCCAAATGGGTTTTAAGAATAAGAGCTTCATAGTGGTTTTGATAACTAGAAAGATATAATATTTAAAATTTTATCCTACGAATATAAACCAACTAATAGAGTTCTAGTTTTAATTGTCAAAATCCTTTAGAACTTCAAATTAAAACAAAAAAGAATATGATAACAATTAAGTTATAAACAAATACATCAATTATAAACCAAGTCGGCTCATCTTATAGAGAGATGTGTCATATCAAGTGCATCGCATGATTCACAATTCAAATAAATAAAAAAATCATTGAGGAATACATGGCCTACAGTCATGGCCATAATATAACAAAGTCATCGAGCCAAATCATCCGATCAAAGGGCTCTAGTTGTAACGGTATCTATTTGCTCAATCCATGCAAACACAGGATTTGGGTCATCCTTATTGACATAGAATTATTTTGAGTATGGATATAGTTTTATATTTGATATGCCATTAATTTATTGTAACTTTAGGTTAAGCTCAACTCGGTCAGACTCAATAAACGGTTGCAGATGGTTGATAAATTTTGCTTTAGACATTAGGTGATTTATTTCCTTTGATCATTTATAGATTTTATGATTTAAAGTTTTGATCTTATGAATAGGACCTCCAAGTTAAGATTCACAATCAACACAGCGATTATTGAGTTTGACATTTGAAATTCTTGTATTTTTGCAATTTATCTGAAATTGTTAATTTAATATCCTTGAAAGAAATTCTTGTATTTTTGCAATTTATTTGAAATTGTTAATTTGAAATCCTTGAAAATATTAGTCTCCTCAATTCCAGTCTTGATAAGGAGAAATGGATTGATTAGAAAGGATTTATAATCATGTCGTATAAGCAAGTTGACTAATTCTAGTGGAGTTCATGCTTTTAAAATGAGGACAATTGAAAAAGAGGTTTGCACATTTCTTGATATGAGACCGATTTGATTGGAAAATTTATTTTAACCAGTCAACATTCTCAGATTCATATTTGAGCATTTAGTATAAATCAGCACACATGCGGCTATTCAATTTTATATGTTTGGAAAATTTAGAGAATTCTCACACCATTTTTAAAGTGATGCATTCTGAAATAATTTCATAATCCGCATAGCATTCTTAGTTGTTTAACTGCAGAAATTTAATGTAAACTGCCGAAATTTAATGTAATTGCCGAACAACACAGACTTTAAATTTTATAGATTTGAATAGATTAAAAAATTTGCCACGCTTTTTAAAGCAACTTTACTTTTGAGGCAAAAATTTGGATTGAAAATTAACACAAGAAACAATGTGAATTAGGCCATTTTTATAAACAACTTGATGAATGAACAATTTTATTTCGTGATTTTTAACAAACTAGTCTTCTTTACGCTCATGACTACATGTTATAAATCCAGTGATGAATATCTAGGGTGTTCTAAACTCATCATACAATCAAAAAAATTAATTCATTTGCCTTTAATCTTTAGGTGTTAAATTCTTAATTGCTCGTAGATTATCAAAAAGTTCGGCGTAGGTTTTTATTTATATCAAAATTAGGATTTTCATAATTCAATAATTAATTTAAATTTTAGTGAAATATCCTACTTTATTTATCATTAATAAGTTATTGAGTATTCTATAGATTAATACATGTGTCCAATTCTTGTTATTAAAAGTGACTAATATTGTATACAAAAGTTTTTTATTTTTGTTCATAATTTATAAATAAATTTAATAATAGTAATTTTTGTTATTTAAATTTTCTTATTTGTTCCCTTATTAGGGTCATATAATTCAATTAAGTCATTTGCAAGTCATGTTCATCAAAAATTTTGACAGCCTCCAATGTCTTCGCTGCATAGGGGACATGAAAGGGAATATTGAATCTGCCCACTCGCCCACAAGGCACACATTGTCAATATTGGGTCTTCCCACTCACCTACGAAAAAAATTTGCGTGCGATAGACGTACGCAGCACTGCGTGCGATATTGGGATTATACCGAGGGTACAAGAGAGTTACATCTGCGGTATAACCCCTTGTAACCTCACTGTAACTTTATGTAACCTATCTGTACCCTAAAATAAGTTTCGCGCTTCTGTTATCATATATTAAGAGGTTACACGTAAGTTACAGAGACGTTACAGGGAGGTTACAAGGGCTTATACCGTGGATGTAACCCCTTTGTACCCTCGGTATACCCCGATATCGCACGCAGCGCTGCGTACGTCTATCGCACGCAATTTTTTTCCCTCACCTACAGGGAATACATTGTCGGTGCCATGAGACACCGCAGCAATAAAAGTCTTCTAACCCACTTGTCTATATGACGTGCACATGTCTTTAATTAACCTACATAAAATCTAACACATTAATCCGTAAGAGACGCATTAAGCCTTCAATTAATTTGCATAAAATCTAAATCACCGGTCTATAAAATGTGCTTGGGCCTTCACCAATTTTTTTCATATTGGCCAATTTTTTATTACACCAAATACATAGAATAATTTGCATCCAAATAATAGAGAATTTATTGCATTTGGTACACCACAAGGACATTATCAATGAAATGTAATGTCTTTCGAATTAAAAAATACCCCACAAATATCCCAAAGTTGGATGGATACTATTTTCCAAGAATTATCACATTTTTGTCTCATATATGTAAATAATATATTGAAATTAGTCAACTGTTACCGAACATTAAAAACATCTTACCTTGTTATCTCAAAAAGCCTAAAAACATGGGATAGCTTCAAGTAAGAAAAAAGTCATCTTTCTAACAAATACAATAGAATTCTTAGGATTTATAATAAATAAAGGATGCATGGGTAACATATCTTAACAAAAATAAGTCATTTTAAACAAATAAATAATCAGAAAGATTTACAGAGATTTCTAGGATATATAATTATGCAGAATTTTTTGTTAAAAATCTCGCAGAATTAAGAGTCCCTCTACAAAAGAAGTTGAAAAAGAATATATTTTGGTATTATGATGAAAAAGCAAAAATATATTATATCAAATCAAAGAATTATGTAAAAATCTTTCAAAATTACATTTACATATATCTGGAGATTACTTGATTATAGAAACTGACAGTTCTGAAATTGCTTGGGGAGCCATCATAAAAGTTCGACGTAATAATACAGAACTACTGTGTAGATATAGTTCAAGTACTTATACTAACACAAAACAAAATTATCATATTAACAAGAAATATTTATCAGCTATAAAGGAAGCTATTAAAAATTTTGAAATATTTTTAATTAGAATAGACAATAAAACTATTATTTTCTTCATCAAAAGAAAAATAGTAGATTCATTGACAAATAAAAGATTAATTAGATGACAAAGTTGATTTTATGTATATACATTAAACTTAGAATATATTTAAGAAAATAAAAATTCTCTTGTTGATATGTTAACACGAGAATTATGCAGGAAATAAATATAGATTATGAAAATATGGATACATGTGATATAACCAGTGAGACTGAAGAAAAATATAATCCAGACATAACCAATTATATGGAAACTATTGATCTACAAATATGAAAATTAGAATGTGAAATTGTTTTTGACAATAAGATTCTAAATGAATTATTTAAAATAAAAAAGTATCTCATTGGAGAAATACCAAAGAACGAGTTACACTCTATCCGAATTAAGGAAAATTAGAGATTTTGTAAGTCTCAAAATTACTAGAGAAGAAAGTAAAGAGAAAGTTAAAGTTTTTTCCTCAATTACTAAAAATGAAGAACTATCTTCCACAAAAACCCCTACATATGCAAAAATACTACAAGACACAATAACAAAAAAAGATCACAGAAATAGCGCAGGAATAACAACAATTATCTTTTTATGAAGGGAGAGTCAATTGTCAAATTTATTTCCATACAACTGGAAAATATTAAGTTACTTATATCCATGAAAATATTGATTTAAAGCTTGTCTCAGAATTATACAAATGCGGTTTAATCCGTATGATATATTTAGAAGATGATAGTCTTCTAAAAGAATTACCAAAGTCAATTATTGAAGTAGTGGATACCTTTCATCAAGTTGTCAAACATTGGAATTTATTTATCAAATTAAATCAAACTTATCCTGAGATAAAAGGAGGTATTTCTTTAATATAAATTGGAATTAGCAGTGAACCTTACACCCCGAAATACAAACCCACAGAAAAATTTTTTCAAAGATAAACCGCTGAGGACTTATACCAAATATGGATTGAGATGAAGAAAATTAATCATTCAAACATCTGAGTATATTACTGCTCTAAAAAATTATCCATATATAGTCACTGTAAGCAGCGACTAAGAAGATACACAAATTAATGTATAAGTGGAGCTTAATTATCAATAAAAACAACTTAGGCGTCCGCAAAGAGACTAAAGATTAATTCTATTAGAAATTACAAAAAGAAAAAACTCACAAATGTATATATTGTCAGAAAAAAGACACTATACAGGGAATTCGAGAAAAACTTGAAGTAATGAGTAGTGGGAGTCATATGTAAGAAGAAAAAAAAAAGATGTACTACCAATAATTCCTCGGGTTGAAGTGAATTATTATTAACAAAAAATATTCTGAGAATTATTCTGACAAAAGCAGATGTCCACTTACCAAAATAAAAATATTCTGAGAATTATTCTAACAAAAACAGATGTCCACTTGCTCAGCCAGCCTGGAAAGAAAGCAGCAACTATTTCTTCCACTTAATAAATATGTAAGCAGTGACGAATATTGCTAGGTCCATTCATCTATTTAAAGTTCTCCCTTCTCTTCTTAGAGACAAAGCAAGCTAAGTCATTGTTGACCTCATTTTTCGTGAGGTCTAGTATTTCTCGTAGGAGTTAGAATCTAGCCTTAAGGGTCTTCCTGCGACTATCTTAGAACCTTAGAAGTGGGACCCGCCTCGTTTTAGTTCGACCTACTTCCATCCTCTTTTGGAGTTTCGCGTGTGTGGTATCGACTTCTAGCACTTAGAAGAATGAAACCGACATGAGGAAACCCAAAAANGGTGAAATAGAATTGAAAATTAAGTGTATGACAAAAATGTATATTTCAAGATGACAACACTAAAGAACTAGCACAAATCAAAGGATCGTGAGCAAGGTCAAAGAAAAAACATGCAAAATTAAAAATGTTGCTCATCTAATATAAGATAACTTTTGCCTCACTCAAAGGNATGACAAAAATGTATATTTCAAGATGACAACACTAAAGAACTAGCGCAAATCAAAGGATCGTGAGCAAGGTCAAAGAAAAAACATGCAAAATTAAAAATGTAGCTCATCTAATATAAGAAAACTTTTGCCTCACTCAAAGCTATTTACCTAGCTCAAAAAAATACCTAACCTAACTCAAAGAAACTCTCCTAGATCAAAAGCACTCTACTTAGCTTAAGAACAACTCAACCTAATTTACAAGCTACTAGCCCAAATATTGGGATCAGTTGCCCATTCCAAAAGAAACTTTCTTGAGTTATAGAAAAAGCTCAACGAGCCCCTCCATTCCATCCGATGAACACACCCTCAACAATTTAATTAAAGGCCTAACATACTTAATTGAGGGTACCTTCAAACACTTGTCAAGTCACTCATTCACATGCACTCTCCTGAATCTTAATTATTGTGTCCGTAACGATCAAATGATATATTTATTTTTTTTATTGTTCTTGTGTAAATTTTTCTATAATACTCAAAATCAAGTAAAATAGATCAAATGAGTTAGATTCAAGTCATATATGTTATTCTGAGCTTTTGAGCTATGAATGAATAAATTTTTCTTGTGTCAGATCTCTTTTATTCTCTCTCTTACTTCTCTTACTCCCAATCTTGCCACTCACAGATTCTACAAACAGGGTTCTAACATCATCAGAGATAGATCTAGATCCGGTGATGAATGAAACAATTCACAATGAGCATAAATTCTAGCAAAATTTATTCAAAGCATCCCAGCACTAATTAGATGGCCATCATTCCACTGGCCACATGCACATTAAGAAATCCAATTGCACACTTAAATATCAAAGTTCCAGTAATATTTATAAACTTCTCATCAGTTATCAGACCANTGATGAATGAAACAATTCACAATGAGCATAAATTCTAGCAAAATTTATTCAAAGCATCCCAGCACTAATTAGCTGGCCACCATTCCACTGGCCACATGCACATTAAGAAATCCAATTGCACACTTAAATATCAAAATTCCAGTAATATTTATAAACTTCTCATCAATTATCAGACCAAAAAAACCGAGAAGTTTCTGTACATCACCCTCAAACCAATCGATTCAATCACCATAACAAAATAGTGTTCACCCAACCTAATCAGATAACAACATCGATCATCTCCAAGGGTCTAATTCCATAAGGAAAACGCAAGATAAAATTAAGTTTTCGAAAGTCACCATAGTTTGGCAGCCCGACAGCACTAATCATCTAACAACGGCAACAAGAAGGAAGACATCGCTTCACGAAGAATCAAAGTAAAATTAAAAGATGAAAATCAGATCATACCACCTTACCTCGGCGCGCTCCAGAGAATTGAGCGGATTTTTTTATCTCCCGGCGATTTAGCAATCAAGAGACCAGTGGACTCATGATGCGGGAATGTTGGAGACTGTGCCAATCGACATTTGCTCGGTTGAATGGGCCGGCAGCCCAGCATCGTTTACGCCAATGTCGTAAAGATGATGTGACATAAATATAGAATATAAAAATTATTGAAAACGTAAATACTGTTGAAAATATTTTTTTATTATTATAAAATTTAAATATCCTATAATAATTAGTTAATTTAATTTTTTTGCTTAAATGTGCAAGTATATTAGTTGAAAAAAATATATAGAATGTCAAAATTTTGGATTTAATTCCTCTCACAAAAATAAATAAAAAATTTAAAAATAGTTAATTTATTTTATATTGCCAAAAAAAATTAAAAATTACGTTTTAAAAACATTAAATAAAATTAATTATTAAACACAAATTTTAGTTATCTAATTTTAAAGTAACTTTTTATTATTATTTCGCTATATGTAAATCAATCATTCGAATTATTTTTATTTCACTTAATTCATGGCATATTATTAATTTATTTTATTTTATTATTATTTATTAATAATCTAACACAAAGAATGCCAAACCTATTTTATATCTCATGAAACTAAATACTTTAGTATTATAAAATATCAAGCAATTGAATTACGGGCAAATGTTGCACTTAATGTTATATACTATTATTCATCCAGTATGCCTTTAAAGATGTGAGACTCTTAATTTGCACGAGTTGGTGTTAGTTAAAAATTGCCAACAAACAAAATTGGCAAAATTGAATGATTAATGATGATCTTGGGGGGCCTTTAGTGGGTCAAATGATAGGATTTGTCAAAGACATTCTTTAAAGTGTGAGGGTTTCTTTAGAGATTAATTATGTTGATAAATTTGTTGATAAAAGATTTAAAAGAGTATACTAGGAGAGATGTCAAGACTTGCCTAGTTTGAACTAGTTTAGAAATATGTGTACTCAAGGAAGAAGATGGTGGCACTCAGTTCTAGGGTAGCGCAGCTATTTTCTACCGTTCCTTCATATTTCTAGGCAATTTTCTACTGTTTATGCAATTGGTTATGATCCATTGGTTGGAAATGGGTTCCCCAACTGCTCTATGTCTTATTTGGATATCTTGGACGGTATTAATTCCATGTCCAACACTTATGTTTCTAATCTTCTTCTCCCTTAACACTTTCATGAGTAATTTGAGGGTGGCTCTGCAGCGAGGTTATTAAAAAAACCTTCCCACAAGAATGGAAAACTAGCCTTATTTCTAACTAAGGAGGAGACTAACATGCTAGTTGAACCCTTCAAGTTTACTTTGGTGGGTAAATTTACATATGCTTGGTCAAAATGGATGTCATCAGAAAATATTTTGTTGATTTAAAGCTTAAAGGCAACTTGAATGTTGGTTTGCTAGATGGGAGACACCAAATGATTAAGCTTAAGAAGGAAATGGACTATGCTTTAGATTCTCTAGATAGGTGTTCTATGTTGAGAATGTTACAATCAAAGTATTAAAATAGATCCTTGATTTTAATCCTAAAGAGAAACCTCCCATTGTCCCTATTTGGTTCAGGTTTCTGGTTTGAAACTTCATCTATTTAATAAACAATTGTTATACTCATTGGCTTCCATCTTTGAAAAACCTATGAAAATTGAATAGGCAACTTTCAATTTTTTCCAAACCATTTATGGATAGACTGATGGTAGAAAAAAATATTATTATTCCTTTTGTTGAATCTATTTGGATTGGCAGCCCTACTAATGGGTATTAGTAAAGTACTGAAGCTGAATAACTCCCTTCTTATTGCACCAAATGCAAAATGTATGGGCATATATTAAATAATTATTTTATTGCACACTCTAACCTAAGAAGAGCTTAAAAAGGGAGATAGAGGTTGGTCAAAAAGGGAAAGAAATGGTTAACATTGCTACTCGTGGTGCACTTGAAATGCAAAATATTAATGATTTAAGTGTAGGAAACATTAGATGCAATATGGTTAATGAAATTTAGACTTTTACAAACCATTAGGGTGTTGTTATGCAAGGTCATCACAACTCTAAAGTGGGTAGTACAGAAATTGTGCAAGGAGTGAATGATGATCAAAGCAATGAGTTGGTTGGGTTATTTATTTTTGTAGTTGGCCAGAAGGCAAACTTGAATGAAGTTATTAAAACACTGTATGAATATTAAAATGCTAAAACATAAGAATATGGGGCTAGCAGGATGATCCAAACTACTCTAAACCTTAAAATTAATAAAGATCACAAAGCAATATGTAAGGATAATACCGGTGGACTTGTGGACAAGCTTTATATGATGATAATATGGTTAAACACAATGTGTTGGTGATTCTACACATGAGGGATCTCAGTTTTCTAATTATGAGGATAAGGATGGGATGGAACAATGTATTGAGATACTAGTTGTTCTAGAAATGAATTGAAAGAAGTGTGTAGGGTTAAGAAAAGTAGGAAGAAGAAAACTAAAGGCAGTAGGGAATTGGGGTATGTGAACCCTGAGGCTATAATTTTAACTAATGAAATAAGCAGCAATAGAAGTTGTTAACCTCTCTTACTCCTCTCTAGAGTTGCTAGAGGCGAGAAAGCTCTTATGGTGGTTAATGTTATGGTTTCAAGTTTCAGGGGCATTGCTAAGTTTAATGCTTCCCTTAGACTCAAAAATCTAATTAGAACTCATAAAATACAACTTTTCAAGATTCTTACAACCTTAGTTGTTGTTGAAAATAACCTCGAGTATCTCAGAAGAATAGGAAATTTTGGTTTCTTTTCAAATGTTAATCAGAAAATTTTGTTCATGTGGAGGAATTCATTGGAGATTAATGTACTAATAGATATCTCACATTTAATACATTTGATGTTTAGATGGGTCTATTTCTTGTTCTTTATGTTTGTTGTAGATGCTGGTTGCACCAAATCGACAAGAATGGAGCTTTAGAATTCTTTAAAGTTGATCACTGGTTCTTTTAATGAACCCCTAAATGTGGGTGGTGATTTCAATGTGATTACCAATGCTTTGAAAAAAAAGAGGGCAAACCACCTAGTTACAGTCTAATGGCTGAGTTTGCCATGATTTTAAATGATGTTGATCTATTTGATTTGGGGTTCAAAGGTAATCCTTTCACCTAGGCTAGGGGTAAATTGTTTGAAAGATTGTATAAGTGTCTTGATAATAGTAGTTGGATTAGAACTTTTTGCATCATGTAGTCACCCATTTGTCTAGAAGAGATTCTGATCATGCTCCCCTCCTTTTTTATTAGTTTTTCTCAGAAGAAAATGAATTCTATATTTAAATTATTAAATAGGTAGACCTTCATCCTTCTTTTCACAAATTTGTCACAGATCATTATTAGTATTAGGGCAATGGTAATGTTAGTCATAGATTATGATTTTTGCGGAAAAAGTTGGTAAGAGATTTTAAGCATCAAAATTGGGAGGTTTTTGGTCATCTACGAACATGAGACCAATTAGCTAAATGATGCGTGTAGATTTAGTGTGTAAATTTTACAAATATCTTTCAATATTACAAAATACACACGATAGATATAACAATAAATATTCAATATAATCTCAACAAAAATACCTTTTATTAAAATAGTTTAATCTTAACAAAAATACCTTTTATTAAAATAGTTTATCTTTAAAACTCTTTTTAAATGTCAAATCCCCTTTAAAATCAATGCAAGTATTTGTAACGCTCAAGAAATACAAGGCTTTAATGGAGTCCTAGATATCGATCTCCCAGGGAAGTTGGAAAAACCTATAAGTAAATTCTTAAAATTATTTTATAATTTAAAAATACAAAAAAATAAAAGTAAAGTGTGAAGTTTGAATATTAACTACTAAAGTGAATGCTATATAAAATGCAGTTGAAAGACAGAGTTAAGTAACTAAAAAATAAACTTTCAAAAGTAAAATTACGAAAACTAAACAACATTTTTGTTGATGGAAGACTCAAATTTAAGAAAGCATCCTTCCCTTTTACAATGAGTATATGGATTGTGAAAAAATTAATNGCCTCACTCAGGCTATTATGATGGCAGTGGCAAAAGAATGAAAGAACAAAGGAGTGGATAAACCCAAAAAAACTTTTAAAAAAATTTCATATTTCTCCAAAAACAGCAAGAAATGAGAAAATATAAGCAATACTCCAGAATTTTTCCCTTCTCGTAAAACCAATGCATCTTGTAAAATTCCCTTCTGAAACCATTCATGATCATTATTTAGGCATCATACCATGAAGAGATCAAAGAAATTGAGGCCATTGAAGGATTTTAAGTACAAGCATTTGACAAAAAATGCTAATAATGCAAATTCTCCAATTTTACTGTTGAAATTAAAAATCAAATTAGCAGAAGTCAACGGTGAAGACAACTTGTAAATCAAATGTCAGATGGTAAATATAGGGGTCAAAAAAAGACAGTAAGACTGGCATGGTCAGTCAATCATAAAAAGCTTATCCAGAAGACCAGATTGGCTGGCCAACCCAAGATTGAGACTTATTTTGGAATTAATTTGGACAAGTTAAAATTTAAATTTGAGTTTGCTTGTTTGTGTGGTCAGTTTAGCAGGGATAAGGTTCCCCTTAAACTGTGGAGTTAGTTTTAGGAAAAATAAATATGCCTGGAAACTAGATTCTTTCAGTCACTTGCCTATTCTGAAATGAATTAGATAAAATTTCTCTCAAATCCTCTCTCCTTTCTCCTCTTCGGCGCCCTTGACAATTGGACAAACAAACCAGTATGCCAAACCACTTGCAAAAAAATTGCAGTAACTCATAAGCAAATAACAGCATAAATTACAGTAATTCAAAGCAAATTTCAGCTAACTACTCTGTCCAAAAGGAAAGAATCGAGATGAAACTTGCCGTCCGCAGTAAGAAGAAAGAAAAACCAGAGAGAAGACTATCTACAACAAGAAAAATGCAATAAGGCACATGTATTTTGATTATAGATCATTAATGTTCCTCTAAAAGAAAATTTCTATAGCTTTTTCTATTCATTCTAGCCTCTTATTGTTGACATTAATCATAACAATAACAGGTTAGAATCAAATTAGTGTGACACACATAACGTTGTTATCTTTTTTCTTACATTGTTGTTGATTGATTTTGCCCTAATTATTTAACCAAAATAAGAAATCTTCATAGTGATTTTAAATAAGCAAATAAAAATTGTACCTGAATAATTTTATAGCGAGTGATATTTTTTAGGTTAACAAGAAAACATAAAAAATATCAGAAGCTAAGTATGCAACAATAAAATAAGACTTATCTTTTCGCATTGATTTATTTTATTTTATTTTATTTCCTTTTTCATTTGAGTGATGATACCACAACAAATCACGTATATTAGCAAATTCAAAGAAAGAATCTACACTGATTGCCCAACTTTTATAAGCACTTGAGTCACAAATACCACAACGAATCAAGCATATCAACCAAATCACAAAGTAAATGATAGACCTAAATTTTAAAAAAAAATTAAAAAGAGGCCCAAATCATATATACATTTGAAGACCATGATTTCTACCTGAAAAAGATCACCCAAATAAAACCAAATTACAAGTTTGTACTTGATATTTCATGAACAAAAAACTGAAATGTGACAGAAAATCAGATGAAAAAGACGTTAACAAGCTGTGAAAATAACTTCAACAAGAACTTGGCCTCTGGCCATGAATAACAAGAAGCACAGCAGTAGACTGTCATCAAATCACAAAGCAATGAATAGATGCACGATAAGAAAGTGAAGATTACATTTTTTACTAAAAAATATCAGCCCAATGATTACAGAATACATGAATACCCTTGATTCTTCATGATAAAAATATGATTTACAAAAGCACAGACTAGCAAAATATGAGATGAAAAACTGTAAAGGATTATGAGGATAACTTGCATAATAACCTGTAATTCGGTCAGGCAATTCTTAGTGAGAAGAAACACGACAACCAAATAAATCAATAAGTTCACAAAGAAAATGAATAGATGCACATAATAAAGCACAGATCTAACAAATACTTCAGCGGATCACAATTTCAACACAGATCCAAACACACACTTCAGCGGAAAACACTTCTTTAAATTTTTTTTTAAGAAAAAAGCTGCAGAAATAAAAAAATAGAAGCATGCAATTCCAATTTCACTAACTGGAGTGAACATATTGACGAAGCTACATGGTATCTCAAAAAATTTGTGTAAACAATACCTTTGCTTGAAGAATGTCATAGTTCTTAAATGAGCATTTCTTTGAAGTAGAATCCAGCTTTTCTTTCATCAGAATACTGAATTCATTTGCACCGCAACAGAAGTCGACTATCTGCCAAACACATTTAAAATTCTTTCAATAAATCAATACATTGAAACTGGAAACCAAAACCCCAAAACTAAAACCATTTTCTTAGAATATTCAATAGAATACTTAAATTAACCAGTGGAATATGATCACGCAGAATTCTTCACTACTCCAAGCAGTTTAAGAATTGAATTAATGATGAATTTAGTAATCAAAGAGTCGACATATATTGCTGTGTGTCACGGTGAAAATAAAGATAACATTCAGAGACAATTTTTTGGCTATTTAGTTGAAGAAAGTTCCAGCCACAAAACTTTGATACCAAGTCCCGTATATCAAAAGCTTTGCAGGTAAAAAAGTATATATGTGATTCCTACAGCAGGGGATAAAGATAGAGATGTAAAAAAGCCAATTCGTTATTTTAAGTTTTAATTTGCACAAGTGTTCTTCCAACATTTATAAAAGGAGTGCACGGCCATGAGAATACTTTAAATGTGAATTTAATATGGTGTCCAAGCCAGTAAGCCCATATAAGCAGAAGTTCGGTCTACTTTACAGAAGTACTAGGCTCATGAATTTTAAGTAACCTTTAAAAACAACAAATACATATTCATTGGAAAATCATTGCCAGAAAATCATTCTATGGGATAAAAGATAATGCCATAATAATTTGGAGCATGTGGATCACACATAATAAGCTTTATGTTCTGAAACAAACAAGAAAATCTAACTTATTCTATGGTATAACCATGAAATGCTGAATACGAATATAGCAGGGGAAAAAAAAGTATATTGGTATCAAACCAGCCATGATATCACAAAAAACAAACTTTCGAGTAGCAAAAAACCAACCAAACAGTTCCATGTTAACGAAAAAAAAGAAGTTATTGCTGATCATCAAACAACGACTGAACAATAGCTCGTCATTAATGGAATTACTCCATAAGCCTTGATAAATTTCATGAATTCTCTAAGAACATCATATATATCTCCTAGTAAATTATACAAAATTAGTGAATCCTTTTATATGATTGACATGCTTAACAAGAAATAGAAGAGGACATGTGCATTACTACATCGATAAGAATGTTGTACTGCTTGGGAAAAAGAAGAAACTCTAACGGTCACTAATAACATTGACAACCAAGACTAAACAATATTCCGGTTGAAGAAAAAAAAACATTTTAACAGCGCTGCTTTGAGTTCATAATAACATCCTGCTAAAGCCAAAAGAGAGAGATTTTTATATAATCAAATGTAAAAAGGAAAAATTGGGAGGCAAGACGTAAGCCTCCTCGAGACGGATCGAGGCATGAGCTTCAAGAAAGAAATAAACTCATACAATTAAAAAAAAAATCATACCCATGTTATAAACCCTTAATATGTTGATTTAATTTATTATCATAAAGACAAATCATAAATCTTAAAATTAAATTTTGATATAAAATTAGAAGTTTGAAATATGATTCTAGGTAAGCAGACACTTAAACTTTTATAGAGTTGAAGATCCATAGTAGCTCATCTATGGTTTCATCATCTTCAAAATAATTTTCATATTTATTATTATCTAATTTGATCTCATTTCCAACTTTAAGATATTTTCTGAATAACAATTAATCTGAAATTCAAAATAATTTAAAATAAAAGAATAAACTAATAACATAATCATGTAATCACGTAAATTATATTTTGAATTTTTTGAGGCATTCAATCAATTATATATAACATAAATATACAGTCTATTATTTACATTCTCTGACCAGAAAAGAGTTTATGTACATGAACTAAGTTTATTATTGACAAATCTCACACCAAATTTTTCTTATTTACATTCTAATTTGTTGTTCTCTTGGCAGGAAAGCTTCTGTCGAGAAAACAAATTCAAACAAAGAAACAGCCCATTAGAAAAAGACAAAACAAGTGTTCTATACAAGCATTACAGAAGTATTCTTGTGCTACATGATTCTCAAAAGAATTAATAGTTCAATAAATATTTTACTTAAGCATGCGTCATAAAGCACAATAATGTCCATTAATGTACAAAAAAACTTCATAAAATAGATTAATCTTTACATATTAATGTCTCAGGAAATGACAGTCCCTGAACTTGTTTTACTCCATTCAGAAATGAAGGGTTTTCAAGGATTTAGTAGCCAGACTAGTGAAAAAGCAGCTCCCTTGTTGTTTTCAATGACATGAACCAAACAGTCAAAGCAAGAGATGGCAAAATACATATGAAAGGCATTTCTTATATCCATGATATTGGTTGGGGACGATTTAGGAATTAAATCTCCTGATGCAACAAAGATGTTGTATTGCACAAAAAAAAACGATAAAATATGATATTCTTATATTGATGAACAATCTCTTTATGAAAAAACTACCCCAAATGATTTAAAATTCAGTTGTTATAAATTATGTTCCTTCATAGGATACATGAATGAAATTCTATATTTCAAGTTTCATAAACATTTACTATTAACAAAGTCTCCGAAATATTGAAGCTACTTAGTTCTAATGATGAGGTATGTTCAAGGAGTTTGTTTGCCACCAAACCAAAAATCAAAGATAAAATCGATAATAGTCTAACCATGCCTCAAAAGAATAACATCAATAAACAATTCCTTATGAATTGAGTAATCAAATTCCTTGATCAATCCGCAAACTACAGTAGATATTAATAACTCAATTTGGTGAACAAGAATAAACTCAATTTTATCATAGGTTTGGGGTTGGGGTAATATATCATGGTCAATTGTCTCAAACTGACTCTTGTATAAATATAGGTCCATGTTTAAAAATATGGTCTGTTGTAAATGTAAATTTATTAGACATAGACTCATAATATAACAACAAAATATTTCCCCATCAAAAACATTTTCAAATGAATATTCATGAAGAACAATTTCTTCAATGAGATCAAATTCAACCACACATTGTTCTATAGTGGTGTATTCAGAAAAGATGACAACAAATTGTGAATCACAAGTTTGATAACCCTAATAGAATGTTCAAAATATTCTTCAATATTAAAATATCTAAATAAAACACAATAATATTTTGCTTAATTGTAGCCTAGTTCATTCATAAACTCTTGCCTAAGACCTTTAATAAGGTTAATTGCAGTAAAATAGTCTAAAAACAACTCGTCTAGCTAGAAGACAAGTAAACCTGGCGAATAAATAAACACATCAGGATGTTCTTATTTCTCATTCCTAAATTGATTATGCAATTTTTCTTATATTCATCACATGAAAGATCTCTCTCTTTAAGTTTACATTTCTATATCAACTTAAGTTGATTTGATTTACATGCAACACCGTCAAAATATATGACCATTACTCAATAATTTTGTTTCAGCAACATTGCATTTTAAAAATCAAAACTTGTTAAGTAGATAAAATTGCAATAAAGGACTTAAGTTATTTATTTTACCTATTTAAATTAGCATACAAGTTAAATTTCTTGATGAAGTAAGCAAAATCCTTCCTCAATCAGCTCACTACAAAGTAGAGTCAACCAAAGCAAAATTGCCTTGGAAAAATACAGAACAAAATGAGGCAAAAAAGATTAAGTCACTCTGACAGTCATAAACAAATCAAAATAAACTTTGTTGTTCCTAACGATCAGACTTGCTCAGAATTCAAAAATAAAATAAAACAATAATAACAATCATAATAAAAGCTTGCTCAAAATTCAAAACTAAGGAAAGATACACATTTACATGTATTTTGAGCTGAATCAACATCAATAAATAAAGATTTTACCATGTCACCCTCTAGTACATACCACTGGAGCTTATCAACAATCTGCGTACAAATAAAAGCCACGCAAAAATTAGATAGCATGGATACGATCGGATCACAGCATTCATTTTAAGGAAAAAAACTCAGGTCTCAATAACCACACTATTGCAACAGCAACCCTTGAAACTTTTACACAAATAACCTATCATGAAACTGTAGATATGCCTTGTGGATCACAAACAAGTACATCATGTCATTTAGGCAATTGCTGAAATTAAATAAAAAAATAACATATATGTTGCCTCTATTTGAGCATAGTGTCATCCATAATGTTTAAAATTCAAATGCAGTAGTATTCAAGTAAATCCCGCTATCGTATGCCTTGTAAATACAACTTGAACAAATATTGTAAATCCAACAATTGTAAGCGGCTATTTGGTTGTAACTATTTACATGAAAAACCCAAAAGAAGTGAAAATTTAAACCATGTTGTTCAAATACATAGTTGTTCGGTTGATTGCAAAATAAATAATCACATAGTTGTTTAGTTGGTTGTAAAGTGAATCAATAGTTTTGATACTCACACACACAGATAAATCTATATGTATACATACATAGGGATCTTAATATAAAAAAACTAACAAGTGCCAAAATAGGAGTATCAGATGGCTGGAGTGCGACCCAATTTTTCTTTGCCTTTGCCTCTAGTTCTAGGAAAGGAGCCGGCCAATAAATTGGTCAGATGAGTGTCATTGCCAGTAGTGACCAATGCATCGTCCAATAGATTCCCTAGCTCGAGTCGTCCTCCGTTCTTCTTCCGTCTCGTGTAGACCTGTCAATCCTAATCCGAAGATTAGCTCACCTGATCAGCAGAATGGTCTGAAGTGTGCAGGATATGTGTAGGTTGTTGAACATGGAAATCCTCTACTCTTTAGCAACTGCCTATGATAAGCCTCTCGAGGTGGATAGTCTTACGCTTGCTATCACTATATCTTCTGAGGCTTGTGTCTCAACCAGCTCTGCTATTGAAGAAGGACCACTATACACAGAACATACATACATACAGACACACATACAAACACACACAGACAAACAGACTGACAGAAACAGACAGACAGTACATACATATATATGAATATATATATATATATATATA
>JXCR01143253.1:0-49868 GCA_002079205.1 Phalaenopsis hybrid cultivar | reverse complement strand
ATATATATATATATATATATATATATATATATATATATATATATATATATATATATATATATATATATATATATATATATATATATATATATAAAATGGCATCTTCCTCTGGTCAGTCTTGTTGCCTCTATCGCGTAGTCCTTTGGTGTTGTCGCCGATTGGAAGGACGGTTTCCGCCGCAGTCCATCGTCGTCGCACTTCTTCGTTTTCGTTTCTCGCCGCAAGCTTTCCTCCCTGCTTTCATCGTGGACGTTCCTAGACATGGGCTGCAGAGAGTTTGGTTTCCTGCTCAACTTGGAAAAGACCGTTTGATCCCCCTTTCAACTTTTGCTCTTCCGTTTACTGTTATTTCGATGTCCTATCGTCGTGCATGTCTTTTGGTGATGGCTTCTGACAGATCGTTTGTTGCTGCCCTTGCAAGCGTTCATGCTTCAGGTAATCTTACATCGTGCTTTTTCCCTCCTTTTGAGTTGACAGAAGACATCAAGAAACCTGATAGAATGAACGGAAAGCCAGCTATATTTTTTACGGAAGTTGTATGTAATCAGCTTGCTTCCTCCTGTCGTCTGAATTTGGTCGGAAAATTTTTTTATTGTCATCCTAAAATAAAGCTTATTTAGAAGGAATTTGAGCTTATGCACCTTGTTAGGGATTGAAAAATTAGTTTTTTAGATGAAAGACACATCTTTATTCAACTTAATAAAAAAGAGGATTACACAAAGCTATGAAAATTTTGAAATGGTCGGTGGATTTTGATCAGCAGGCGAAGCCACCAATCATTCCAGCCTAGATTCGTCTTCCTATCCTGAAATTTCATTATTTTACTAAGAAAGTCTTGTACTCTATTGCTTCAGCCTATGATAAGCCGCTCAAAACAAACATTCCTACATTCAATCTTTCTCGTCCTTCTGAAGCCAGGGTACTTGTTGAAAAGGACATCACTTTAATTGCTTATGAGGAAATTTGGTTGGGCATACAACATCATAGATATTGACAGAAGATTGTGACTGAACATTTCTCTTCGTATTGCTCAAACTGTCGTATATACAGTCACTCCATTTCTCAATATCACCATCTACACCCCTCATCTCAAACCAAAGAAGCAAAGTGCTTAGACAGAGGCAGTGATTCCCCCTCCTGATCTGCTCCAAGTTATTGACACTATTGATCATCAGAAGAATACTCCTGAAGATATCATTATCATCACAGTAATGTCAACCTTTCAGCCTCCACATAATCATGATGTAGGTTCCCCGTCAGTGGAATCTCCTTTCGTGAGGGCGAGGGAGAATTTTCAGACTTCACCTGCCCTAGAACCTATCATATATGGAAGAAGCGGCAATATCTCTACTGTACTTCCGCCTCATCAGGACGAACAAGTTGTTATTGTTACTCAGGCAGATAGGGCTCATGATGTGCAACAACCTACAACTGTTCAACCACCTTTGGATCAATCCACTGATCAGATAAGTCAGTCTTCGGATGAAGAATGACAGGTCAATACATCTAAGAAGAAGAAGAAAAATGGAGTCCTATTAACAAACTTGATGGATGGTACATTAGTTGTTTCGGGTAATGACAGCAAACTTAACAATTTGTTAGCTTACTCTCGTCCTAGAACTAGAAGCAAAGGCAAGGCTAAATTGGATCTTTCGCATGCTGCCTAAACCTGCGAGTGCTGGCAGACTATTGGCATACTTTTTTTTTCTCTATGTCTGCTTTCTAATCTTTTTTTTTTTTTGGTATACATGTATTTCTGCATGTGTATTGTATATCGGGCGTTTAGGGTGCTAATTTGGGCTCTTTCATCCAAAATATATGTACATTTCCTTTAATTAATAGATTCACTTTTGGGCTTTCTCAAATATATTTTTTTAAAGGCTAATATATTAACTAGAAATAAAGATACAGATACAATGTTTTGAAGAGCCCAAACATGGTACCCAATTCACACCAAAACCACAAGTTGTTTTAAAACTAGAAAATACAGAAAAGGACAGTAGAGACAAACAAAAAGCCTAAACATGTTGAAATACAAAGTATCAGGTGGCTAGAGAGCAACCCAATTTGGTTTTGCCTCTGTCTCTGGTTCTAGGGAAGGAACAAGCTAATAAGTTGGTAAGATGATTGTCATTATCAGTGGTAACCAATGTATCATCCAATATGTTCCCTAGCTGGAGTCAGCCTCCATTCTTCTTCTTCCTCCTGGAATATACTTGTCATTCCTTTCCGAATATTGGATAATCTGTTCTTGATCTACCGTGAGCTGGAGATGTGCAGATTTTTTAATATTAGAAGCAGCAACATGTTGTACTGGTTGATCTGCTATTGGATCAAAGAAGCACTCTTGTGTGTCTTAGCATGTGAGGGAGTCTTATTCAATAACAGTGGGTGGTATAAGCACAATTAGATCTATAGTTGTAGTATGTTGTTCTTTTTCAGGAACTGTGATATCGGGTTGCGTCTTCTAAACTTGAATAATAGATGGTTGTCCTTTAGTGATATTCGGTCATAGATGAAGATGTAAATGATAGCAAACAGTAGAGTTGTGGCAATCAGAGCAACAAGGAGGATGTGGTTCGATTTCAACCTTTTGACAATACCCGTTGTGAGTGGTTCCAATTCATACCTCATCTGAAGTTAGTTGAGTGATATCTCTTTCAAGTAACACACAAGCCACAGAGGGTCTGGTGACAGCAAGTGTGGGACTATCAACCCTGAGAGGCTTACCGTAAGCAGTTGCTAAGGTATAGAGAATTTCAAAATTGAACAGATGTAATTTTAACACCGAAAATTTTATCCAAACTGGAATGATAAGGGACTCCTCCGCCTTTGGGTTGAAATCAACACTTCACTTCATAATTTTCATATAACGGTTGTCGATCTTTATAACTTTTCGAAAAAAGATGCAGGTATAATCAACATCAGAGACAACTGAATCAGTATGTGTCGACCGTCAAGTAAACCAATATTTAACTGCCCAATAGTTTCAACGCCTCAAACTCTTTCCGAATGATCTCCAATTTTGTGCTACCATAAAAAAATTTTCCCACTAGAGCAAAACGCCAACAGGACGCGAGAATACTGGTTTCAACTTCTGTGAGAGTAAGAGCAGGCTTCTTATTTTTTTCTCCCAATTTTTTTATGAAGGTGTGATCACCACCACCTTCAAGAGTATCGTGAAAATATTGAGGAACATTGCAAGATTTACCTATACGAAAACCAGTCTCTGATTCCTGAAAGAGGAGCACGAGTAGAAATCGAGAGGTCGTCGGCAAGTGTAGTAGCATAAGAACGGATAGCCATCTCTGCCGACAAGATTCTGTCGTACAAGAAGCGGGGAGACGACATCTGAAAGGAAATGCGAACAGAGCAGTGCGAACGCAACCAAGCAAGCAGAGCAACAGCTCTGTCGCCAGACCGAGACGAGGGGACTGCGAAGGAGGCGTCCTGGACAGACAAGGACGTCATCTAGAAGGAAATGCGATAACTCGGCCTGCCTCGTCGTTTGGATGCGAAGACACGAGCACTCGTCGACGAAGACGAAGCAGGGAAAACGCAAGCACCCGTCGATGAAGATGAAGCAGGGAATAGAAATGGGAGATCCGTGTAGCAAAAAGCAAGTTCGCCATGAGGCAAAACCCTAGCAGAGGGGAACGATNAAAATTTGAAACTATTGTCTAGAACTTTTTATATAGCAGGTAGGAGGGAGTAATTTGTGGCACTCCCCTTTTTATATGAAGCACAAGAATCTGTGTCGCTCCTCTTTTTTGTTAAGCTCATCAATTCGTGGCACATATTTTCCCTTATTTAGCAAATAAATCAAAGTCTTCTTTCATTTGCTATTTAGCAATCCTAACAGTTTCAGCACCATAAATATTGATTTGAGGATTTACCAAACCTATTTTATGCCCTCATATAAAAAAAGATCAAGTCCTAAAATCTCATTTGAATTCCGCAACCAAACAACTTCCTAAATCACAAAAAAACATGCGAACCTACTTTTTAAAGTAAATCACTGGAAAATAAGTATCATTGAGCAACTTCATAGAACGCTTGTTGNAAAATTTGAAACTATTGTCTAGAAATTTTTATATAGCAGGTAGGAGGGAGTAATTTGTGGCACTCCCCTTTTCATATGAAGCACAAGAATCTGTGTCACTCCTCTTTTTTGTTAAGCCCATCAATTCGTGGCACATATTTTCCCTTATTTAGCAAATAAATCAAAGGCTTCTTTCATTTGCTATTTAGCAATCCTGACAGTTTCAGCACCAGAAATATTGATTTGAGGATTTACCAAACCTATTTTATGCCCTCATATAAAAAAAGATCAAGTCCTAAAATCTCATTTGAATTCCACAACCAAACAACTTCCTAAATCACATAAAAACATGCGAACATACTTTTTAAAGTAGATCGCTAGAAAATAAGTATCATTGAGCAACTTCACTTGTTAAAACAAAGAGCATTGAACAAGGCCAAAAGAAATGAACACAAAACAAAACTACTCAAATGTTCTAATGAATCAGAAGCGAATCATTTTTAAGCTAATTCACTAACAGTTTTCTAAAAGAGATGATAAAAGAATGCTGTCTTTTCAATAATGTAGATGACAGATTCCTCACAATAAAAATATCATCAAAATAGAGATAAGCATAAAAGCTTAACAATAATGACCTTCTAGGAATGAAAACTCCAACATAGTAACACCTCAAATCTCCATTTTTTTTTAATACCTTAAGCATCCTTGATATTTAGGAACTCAGAAGTAGTTTCCTGAACAAGATTAAGTTTGTAAATCAAAATTTACCTTCATGTTTGATCAAGGATTATTTAGATTCAATGTTGAAACTCTCCGGAATTGCAAAAACTCCTTCATGGTTAACTACAACTACCAGTCATTAATCATTGGAAAGCACTAAAAATTTAAGTGGCCATATAGACAAAATTTTAACCTCAAGATTTGTATTTAAATTTTAATTTAATTAAGTATACCATTAGAGCCATTTCACCGATGTTAGAGAGCTCAAGTAAGGTATGGGATGGGAGTCGGATTAGCAACAACAACTCGCCTTACCAAACAATTAGACCAAGATCAAAGGATGGATGGTAAGCATGCTTTCAAGATTAACATAAACTCATTTATTTGTAGAGAATTTTTAGTATCGGGTAGATTAATGTTCATAGATGTGCAATACAAAAAATGTTACGCAAAATGATAATTTTGAAACAAAATGTTGTCCATCCAATTATCAACGTGTCGAGCAGGTGCCTGAAAAACAACGCAGCCCAGTACAATTGTCCTTGTTTTGCAAAGTATCAAAAGAAGAGTAACTGGATTGAAAAATAGAAGAGCGATATAATACCTCCTGAAGCTTATCAAACTTTGTAAAATGACGGCCATATGATGAGTAGCGTGCACCATGTAGAACAGGTGCAAGATATACTTTCAGTTTAACCTGCCAAAGTAAATACTAAACATTTAGAGCAAAAGAATAATTTTTTGTCAAAAATCATCGTTATTACGAATTCAACAAGAAATTTCACAATGTTCAATCTGCATACCACTCAAATATTTAACATCACATCAAAAATAGCACCATCATAATAATTTCATTAATACATTTATACCACCAAGTTGCTATAAGTGTAAATATCAAAATTTGGCTGTAAGGTGTGTAAATAAATAAGAATTTATGCATGTAATTTCCCTAAAAATTAATGATTATCATCAAAGCTCTATTAGAACCAAATATAGCAGAGGTCAATGTGCAAATACGCAAATAAATATGCTCCATGTTGTAAATTTGCTAACATAACTCAACATTCCAGATGCAAGAATCATAACATAAGCTCCAAAAAAATTAGCTGCTACAACTAGCTTAAAAACATGGGCAATGTTCAAGCATAATCATTTCATGAAACGTCTTGTATGCATCTATGTGTGTGTGTGGCCGGTTGGTGCATGTACGTGCATGTGCGTGTACGTGTGCATGTATGTGCGAGCATGTGTGAGAGTGAGTGTGGGTGTGCACGTGGGTGCATGTGCGCACGAGTGTGTGTGTGTGTGTCCTCCAATGGTCTCAAGCGTTGTCCTTAATCATTAAATGATGCGAGAAATTCGGTCACCTAGCAGGAATGATCCATGAACCTCCAAAGACTGACGCGGCATATAGAGCTTGAGAAATTGAGAACTCCATGGTCATGTTGTGGTCGATTAGCTCTATGAAACCGTCGATTAGTCATTCATTTATGTCACTTCTTCTGCTAGTGCCCTCTAAACGGCAGTCTGTGATACCTACTCGGATGCAGGAAACTTCGGCCAACTTTATGAGCGAGAGGTAAAACATGGATCAAGAACCGTGACCCAGTACTACAATGACCTGGTGGCACTATGAATGAAATGAGACTTGTACTACGACTACACTTGGAACTCTCCAACCCACCTTTCTCTCTTCAAAAAAAAATTGAAGAAAATGAACACATGTTTCAATTCCTGCAAGGCCTCAACAAAAAGCTTGACAAAATCTGGGGCCATATTTTTGGCCAGAATCCTCTTCTTCCGCTCGTACTACTTTCATTGAGATCCGCCACGAAGAGAACCGTAAACTTGTCATGCTCAACACTTCCACCCTTCAATCGAATCGTCCACCTCGGTCTCTAATAGTACTTAGCCCTCTCAGGCAAGTCAACCCACTTGTGATTACTATCACACAAACCAAACCGCGCTCGTGACAAATGTTGGAAGTTCAACGAAAAACAAGCATATAAATCCTCGGCCAAATCTTCTAATGCTAAAGATCTCAATATGACATCAATCTACCAAGATTCAACCGGCTCATCCCCAGAATATTATGGAATCTTCCGGCACTCTGGAAAGTCAGATGGAGCGCTTAATCAAGCTATTTGGATCCAATCAGTTCTCTGTTGGCCTGTCAACCTCTCAGGTCCGTCAAGGTACTATCCCTATGGTACTCCTATTTTTTTCCTCTTCTAGTCCATGAATCATTGATTCAGGTGTCACAGACCATATGAACGGTTGCTCGCAAGCTTTCTCAACATTTTATCCATGTTCTGGAAAAGATACGGTCAGAATTGTAGATGGGTCCTATAATTCTATTGCTGATAAAGAATCTGTTATTTTAATGACTGATCTAACTCTGAAATTTGTGTTACATGTACCATTCTTAAAGTGTAGTTTTTATCTGTCAGTAAGTTGACACAAGACATTGATTGTATTGCTCATTTCTCTCCTGATGATTGTGTTTTTTTGGATCAGCGTTCGGGAGGATGATTAGAACTGCTAAGCGAGTAGCTGAACTCTATTACTTCCACAAAAAACATGGAGAATGAAGATATCGAGTATTTGTAATCTATCTCGAATCATTGAATGTCTCATTACATTGATACATTGTCATTTGGGTATCTTAGTTTCCAATAATTAAAACATTTGCATCCATTGATTTTTTTAATCAAAGTCTCTCTAGTTTTAAGTGTGAGACGTGTCAGTTAACCAAACATCATCGGGTTCATTACATACCCCACACTTACGCACCTTCCATTCCTTTTTCACTGATTCACAGTAAAGTACGGGAACCCTCACGCACTGCCAGCTACATTAATAGATGGTAGTTTTTTTACTTTAATTGATGATCACACTCAGATGATGTGGATCTATATTTTAAAACACAAATCGAAATTTGTTATCATTTTCCAAAACTTTTACAACTTCATTTAACCCAATTCAAAACTTTTACAACTTTATTTTAAAACACAAATTGAAAGTCGCTATCATATTCTCAAAAAAAAAACATTTCTCGGCCACTGTTTGATGATTTGAAATTTAAGTTGAGCATGATTGACATCAATGCTTGAAAGGGAGTATTAGAATATTAAAATAATAACAACAATCTCTAGTCGTTATTAATATGCAAATTTTCTTTTATTTGTTATTTGCTTTCCTATTTCCCTTTATTTTGTTTTTATTTCCTTCCATATGAGTGCCCCTTGTAATTGGCTTATTCCCTTTTTTTATCAATAGGATATACTGGTCTACTCCAATATTTCAACAATAAATATATATATATATATGGAATGTTATAAAAATGGCGTCTTCCTCTGGTCAATCTCGTTGCCTCTGTCGTGTAGTCCTTTGTCGTTGTCGCCGATTGGAAGGACAGTTTCAGCCGCAATCCTTCGTCGTCTTCGTCTTGGTTTTCGTTTCTCGCCGCAAGCTTTCCTCCCTGCTTTCGTCGTGGACGTTCCTAAACACGGGCTGCAGAGAGTTTGGTTTCCTGCTCAACTTGGAAAAGACCGTTTGATCCCCCTTTCAACTTTTGTTCTTCCGTTTACTGTTATTTCGATGTCCTATCGTTGCGCCTGTCATTTGGTGATGGCTTCCGACATATCGTATGTTGCTGCCCTTGCGGGCGTTCATGCTTCAGGTAGTTACATTGTGCTCTTTCCCTCCTTTTGAGTTGGCAGAGGATATCAAGAAAATATGGTAGGAAGAATGAGAAGCCAGCTATATTTTTTACAGAAGTTGTATGTAATCAGCTTGCTTCCTCCTGTAGTCTGAATTTGGTCGGAAAATTTTTTTATCGCCATCCTAAAATAAAGTTTATTATGAAGGAATTTGAGTTTATACACCTTGTTAGGGATTGAAAAATTAGTTTTTTAGATGAGAGACACATATTTATTCAACTTAATAAAAAAAGGATTACACATGCTTATTTAATAGAAGATTAATCTAGATCAATAACAAAGCTATGAAAATTTTGAAATGGTCAGTGGATTTTGATCAGCAGACGAAGCCACCAATCATTTCATTATTTTATTAAGAAAGTCTTGTACTCTATTGCTTCAGCCTATGGTAAGCCGCTCAAAACAAACATTCCTACATTCAATTTTTCTCGTCCATCTGAAGCCAGGGTACTTGTTGAAAAGAACATCACTTTAATTGCTTCTGAGGAAATTTGGTTTCAACCTCTGTGAGAATAAGAACAGGCTTCCAATTTTTTCCCCCAATTTTTTTTATGAAGCTGTGATCACCACCACCTTCAAGAGCATCGTGAAAATATTGAGGAACATTGCCTAAACATGCTGAAATACAAAATATCAGGTGGCTAGAGAGCAACCCAGTTTGGTTTTGCCTCTATATCTGGTTCTAGGGAAGAAACAAGCTAATAATTTGGTAAGATGATTGGCATTGTCAGTGGTAACCAATGTATCATTCAATATGTTCCCTAGCTGGAGTCGGCCTCCATTCTTCTTCTTCCTCCTGGAATATACTTGTCATTCCTCTTCCAAAGATTGGCTCACCTGATTTTGATCTACCGTGTGTTGGAGATGTGCAGATTGTTGAAAATTAGAAGCAGCAACATGTTGTACCGGCTGATCTACTATTAGATCAAAGAAGCACTCTCACGTGTCTTGGCATGTGAGGGAGTCTTCTTCAATAACAGTGGGTGGTATAAGCACAATTGGATCTATAGCTGTAGTATGTTGTTCTTCTTCAGGAACTGTGGTATTAGGAAGAGGATCAGGTTGCGTCTTCTCAACTTGGACAATAGGTGGCTGTTCTTTAGTGATATTCGGTCATAGATGAAAATTTAAATGATAGCAAATAGTAGAGTTGTAGCCAAACATACTACAATCAGAGCAAGGAGGGTGTGGTTCGATTTCAACCTTTTGTCAATACCCGTTGTGAGTGATTTCAATCCACACCTCATCTGAAGCTGGTTGAGTGATATCTTTCTCAAGTAACACACAAGCCACAAATGGTCTGGTGACAGCAAGCGTAAGACTATCAACCCTGAGAGGCTTACCGTAAGCAGTTGCTAAGGAGTAGAGAATTTTCAAATTGAACAGATGTAACTTTAACCCCGAAAATTTTATCCAAACTGGAATGATAGGGGACTCCGCGTTTGGGTCGAAATCAACGTTCCACTTCAGAATTTTCATATAACGGTTGTCAATCTTAGTAACTTTTCGAGAAAAGATGCGGATATAATCAACATCATGAGACAACTGAATCAGTATGTATCGACCGTCAAGTAAACCAATATTTCAACTGCCCAATAGTTTCAATGCCTCAAACTCTTTCCGAATGATCTCCAATTTTGGGTTACCATAAAAAAAATTTCCCACTAGAGCAAAACGCCAAGAGGACGCGAGAGTATTGGTTTCAACCTCTGTGAGAATAAGAGCAGGCTTCCTATTTTCTCCCCCAATTTTTTTATGAAGGTGTGATCACCACCACCTTCAAGAGCATCGTGAAAATATTGAGGAACATTGCAAGATTTACCTATACGAAAATCAGTCTCTGATTCTGAAAGAGGAGCACGAGTAGAAATCGAGAGGTCGCCAACAAGTGCAGTAGCATAAGAACGGATAGCCATCTCTACCGACAAGATTCTGTCGGACAGGAAGCAAGGAGACGTCGTCTGAAAGGAAATGCGAACAGAGTAGTGTGAACGCGACCAAGCAAGCAAAGCAGTAGCTCTGTCGCCAGACCGAGATGAGAGGACTGCGAAGGAGGCGTCCTGGACAGACGAGGACGCCATCTGGAAGGAAATGCGATAACTCGGCCTGCCTCGTCGTTTGGATGCAAAGACGAGACGCGAAGACACGAGCACCCGTCGACGAAGACGGAGCAGGGAATACGCGAGCACCCGTCGACGAAGATGAAGCAGGGAATAGAAATGGGAGATCCGTGTAGCAGAAAACTAGGGTTCGCCATGAGACGAAACCCTAGCAAAGGGAACGAAACCATGCCAGCTAAAAATATGGCTTCCTCAAATATATATATATATATATGTGGAATTCATTTGTACAGCATTAAGAGACTATTTCGATGATTCTAACTTGTGACCTTAAAAACATTGAGGGAGCAACCTTCAAATATTTCAATGGCACGCCCTAAAGATCTATAAAATGTCATTTCCATATAAGTTGGTCATGAAAAAAAGAAATGCACGTAAATTAGGAATTGCGTACAACTGACACTTCTTGCATTTGATGACTGTGATAGCAAAAAATAGGTGAGCNCCTAAAGATCTATAAAATGTCATTTCCATATAAGTTGGTCATGAAAAAAAGAAATGCACGTAAATTAGGAATCGCGTACAACTGACACTTCTTGCATTTGATGACTGTGATAGCACAAAATAGGTGAGCTAAAATTGGATTCCCAATTGGTGCTAAAAGTCATTGATCCTTGGCATTTAGGAATGTCCAACCGCCATGATTATCATTGGCCTATATTTGTACTACTAAAATTCCCTTCTATGAGATAGAGNATGAAAAAAAGAAATGCACGTAAATTAGGAATTGCGTACAACTGACACTTCTTGCATTTGATGACTGTGATAAAATTGGATTCCCAATTGGTGCTAAAAGTCATTGATCCTTTGCATTTTGGAATGTCCAACCGCCATGATTATCATTGGTCTATATTTGTACAACTAAAATTCCCTTCTATGAGATAGAAAAACCCTAATAGCTGGTGACAGAAGCATTAAAATTGCAAAAAGTAAAAGACCATGATGTCGCTTCTAAAAATCTGTCGGGACAAAAATTGTAACCTCTGGTAAAAGTTGGCGGCATAAGCGTAATTTAACTAATAAAAGAGTTAAAACAAAATGGCAACAAAAAAATAGGAATGCAGTAGTATAACAATTTGGTTGAACCTTAAACTTATAATGATATGAAAAGGTTCAAAACAAAGGCGCATATGAGAGGGCGTGACATCAAAATTAAAATAGCAAAACTAGCATGTACACAAATGAGAGCAAAGTTACACTTTATCATGATAATGTAAGGTTTGGATATCGCAAAAGTAGCCTTAAAAAGGAAGAACAATTTCAATAGCAATTAAAAACAGCAGAAAATGCATACATTCCACTTGATTAAACGCTTAAGAATTTCAGGCTCGCACACAGCTTTAGCATCCTCCACATTTCCACCTCCTTCTAATTTCTCCAAAGCAGTGCGAACAGCCTACAGGAACCCAACAAATGATTGGTTAAAACTAATAAAAGAAAATTAAGAAGATCGATACCACAATATCTTCTTAGCTTCGGAAAACATGCCTCAATTGCACCCTCAATTTTTCCAAGTGTGATACTCTTATCAATCTGTCCTGCAGAAGATCCATAGGTGGAAGGTCTTGAGAGCATTTTCCGGATGTCATCTTGAGTTAATGAAGATGATTCTTCTTCCACTAAAGAAAGAATACTGCAATTTAGCAAATAAAAAATAAAGATTCAGAACCACCATTCTATTCCATCCGATCCTCTTTTAACAAGAAAGGAATCAACATTTAGATTTCACCTAAGCATTCATATTTATGTGTATACCACACAAATCTTTAACATTGCATTAAAAATACCACAATCACATCTCTTATAAGTAAAATACATTTTTCATGCATAAGTTTATGACACTAAAGTGTTATAAACGTAAATATCTGTAGAAACGTTGAGAAAATTGTATTCACTTATTCCTTGGTGATCAAATCATAACTCTCTCCTTATATAATAAGTAAAGGCTAGGCCAAACTTAATTCCTAGTAGTACAATTTACCAAAGGCAACTACTTAAAAAGAAAAGAAATACAACATAACAAGAAAAGAATAAATCTAAAATAAGAAATTTAGAATTTCACACTACCCCTCAAGCTAGGTCATAGATGTTGTAAAGACTCAGCTTGATATTCAAATCAGTGAAGCTGTCTGGAGGTAGAGATTTAGTAAAGATATGAGCAACTTGAAGATAGTTGGAATTTAGATCAAGTCAAAAAAGCCTTCATTGACCTTCTCAGAGATAAAATGTCTATCAGTCTCAATGTACTTGGTCGTGTCATGATGCACGAGATACTTTGTAATACTAATGGCACTTGGCTGTCACACACATCTTTATGGGATTGACCGTGGAGTATCCCAACTCATTTGGTAAACTTTGGATCTACATTCCTTCACAAATTCTCAAAGAGCCTGATACTGAGATTCTACACTACTTTTAGAAATTATTATTCTTGTTTTGCTCCTCAAAGTGATAAGATTTCCAGAGACATAGGAGCAATCCGAGAGGTGGATCTTCTGTCCATGAGTTCTCCTATCCAGCTAGCATCAATGTAAATCCCTACCTCCTTGTTCTCTTATTTATTAAACATTGACCTACTATCGGGGGTCTTCTTAAGAAAGCCTCAATATTTTGTAAACTATCTTCAAATGTTCTTCATTTGGATTGTCATTTGTTGACTCACTATGTTGACAAAGTGATATTAGGTCTAGTGTGCGACAAGTAGACAAGCTTACCGACCAATCTCTATTATCTACATTTTTCGAATGGTGTCTTCTCTACCCTTGATAACAACTTTTTGCTGAAATCCCTAGCAATGTCAGCAAGTTTGCACCTCAGCATTCATGTTTCTTTTAGTAGGTCTAAGATGTACTTTCTTTGGGATATCACATCACCTATTTTGAACTTGGCCACTTTCATGCCCATAAATTATATCAGTGGCATGAACCTTCTTAATCTTCCCAAACACTTTCACATCATAACATATCAAAACCATGTCGCATATAAAGACAATGAGTATAGTTTTCTTACCTCCATGTGTATGCTTTATGATTATGTACGATTTACTTGCCATTGAATGTACCCATTAAATTTCATGATCTTAGAAAACTTGTCAAACCAAGCCCTTGGTGTTTGTTTGAAGCATAAAGTGACTTTTTAATTTACAAACATGATGATTATTTGAGTCATTTTTCAGTCCTAGCGGGATCTCCATATACACTTTCCTCAAGATCTTCATCAAAAAAAGCAATCTTGATATCAAGTTGATGCAATTCCAATTCTTTATTTATTACCATGGAGATAAGAACTCTTACAGTATTTAACTTAACCACTGGAGCAAAGATCTTTTAATATTTTATCCTATAAGACTGAGTGAAACATTTGGCCACCAACCTAAACTTGAACCTCTCAATGCTACCGCCTGTTTCGTACTTAACATTGAGCACCCATTTGCATCCAACACATCTTTTATCTGGAGAAACCTTTGTAAGGGTCAACATGTTATTTAGATGAAGCGCTTGGGTCTTTTCCTTAATTGTTCTTTTTTATTGTGAACTTTAAAGTGTTTCGTTAATAGACTTGTCTATCTACACACTATCAAGATTAGACACAAAAACTCTATAAGTTGATGATAACTTCCCATAGACAACATAAACTTGAATTAGACAACTTCTGCAACTTTCTCTATCTTCTCCACTGCACTCTCCCTCCTTTGGAGCCTCAAAGATGTGTGAGTTCAGATTTGATTGTGCACAGTCTTGTGGTTGCACATTGTCTTTATCCTGCTCAGTAANTCACCTAAGCATTCATATTTATGTGTATACCACACAAATCTTTAACATTGCATTAAAAATACCACAATCACAACTCTTTATAAGTAAAATACATTTTTCATGCATAAGTTTATGACACAAAGTGTTATAAACGTAAATACCTGTAGAAAGGTTGAGAAAATTGTATTCTCTTGTTCCTTAGTGATCAAATCATAACTCTCTCCTTATATAATAAGTAAAGGGGCCAAACTTAATTCCTAANTTTAGCAAATGAAAAAAGAAGATTCAGAACCACCATTCTATTCCATCCGATCCTTTTTTAACAAGAAAGGAAACAACATTTAGATTTCACCTAAGCATTCATATTTGTGTGTATACCACACAAATCTTTAACAATGCATTAAAAATACCACAATCACAACTCTTTTATAAGTAAAATACATTTTTCATGCATAAGTTTATGACACCAAAGTGTTATAAACGTAAATACATGTAGAAAGGTTCAGAAACTTGTATTCTCTTATTTTTTAGTGATCAAATCTTAACTCTCTCCTTATATAATAAGTAAAGGCTAGGCCAAACTTAATTCCTACTAGTACAATTTACCAAAGGCAACTACTTAAAAAGAAAAGAAATACAACATAATAAGAAAAGAATAAATCTAAAATAAGAAATTTAGAATTTCACACTACCCCTCAAGCTAGGTCATAGATGTTGTAAAGACCCAGCTTGATATTCAAATCAGTGAAGCTGTCTGAAGGCAGAGATTTAGTAAAGATATGAGCAACTTGAAGATAGTTGGAATTTAGAATAAGTCAAAAAAGCCTTCATTGACCTTCTCAGAGATAAAATGTCTATCAGTCTAAATGTGCTTGGTCGTGTCATGATGCACGAGATACTTTACAATACTAATGGCATCTTGGCTGTCACACACATCTTTATGGCATTGACCGTGAAGTATCCCAACTCATTTGGTAAACTTTGGATCTACATTCCTTCACAAATTCTCAAAGAGCCTGCTACTGAGATTCTACACTACTTTTAGAAACCATTATTCATGTTTTGCTCCTCAAAGTGATAAGATTTCCAGAGACATAGAAGAGTTCTCGAGAAGAAAGTTGTTGAAATGACTTATATTCAAGTCATTAAAGATATGCATACAAGAGTTGTTACTTGTGTTCGAACAGAACGAGAATTGACCAAGTATTTTCCTAGTTCTATTGGTTTACATCACGAATTGGCTTTAAGCCCATATCTTTTTGCTTTAGTTACGGCTGGCCTTACTGAACACTTACAGGAGGATGTACCTTGGTGTATGTTTTTTGCAGATGATATCCTTCTCGTGGATAAGACGAGGGAAAAAGCTAAGAAAAAACTTGAATTATGAAGGTCTACCTTGGAGTCTAAAGGCCTTCGTTTGACTAGAACTTAAACTGAATACATGGAATGTAATTTTTGTGGTAGTATCTCTAGTGACAAAAATATAACTATGGGTGATCAAATTATTAAAAGGTGTGAACGCATTAGATATATTGGGTCTATTGTTCAAAGTAATGGTGATATTCATGGGGATTTTATTAGTAGAATTCAAGTTGTTGCTTGAGGTTAAGGAATGGTTCGGGCCTATTGTGCCATAGAAAAGTACCGCTTAAACTGAAAAGATNAATCAGTGAAGCTGTCTGGAGGTAGAGATTTAGTAAAGATATGAGCAACTTGAAGATAGTTGGAATTTAGATTAAGTCAAAAAAGCATTCATTGACCTTCTAAGAGATAAAATGTCTATCAGTCTCAATGTGCTTAGTCGTGTCATAATGCACAAGATACTAATGGCAGCTTGGCTGTCACACACATCTTTATGAGATTGACTGTGGAGTATCCCAACTCATTTGGTAAACTTTGGATCTACATTCCTTTACAAATTCTCAAAGAGCCTGATAATGAGATTCTACACTACTTTTAGAAACCATTATTCATGTTTTGCTCCTCAAAGTGATAAGATTTCCAGAGACATAGGAGCAATCCAAGAGGCGGATCTTCTGTCCATGAGTTCTCCTGTCCAGCTAGCATCAATGTAACTCCCTACCTCCTTGTTGTCTAATTTATTAAACATTGACTACTATCGGGGTCTTCTTAAGAAAGCCTCAATATTTTATAAACTATCTTCAAATATTCTTCATTTCGATTGTTTATTTGTTGACTCACTATGTTGACAAAGTGATATTAGGTCTAGTGTGTGACAAGTAGACAAGCTTACCGACCAATCTCTATTATCTACATTTTTCAAATGGTGTCTTCTCTTACCCTTGATTACAACTTTTTGCTGAAATCCCTAGCAGTGCCAGCAAGTTTGCAACTCAGCATTCATGTTTCTTTTAGTAGGTCTAAGATGTACTTTCTTTAGGATATCACATCACCTATTTTGGACTTGGCCACTTTCATGCCCATAAATTATATCAGTGGCATGAACCTTCTTAATCTTCCCAATCACTTTCACATCATAACATATCAAAACCATGTCGCATACAAAGATAATGAGTATAGTTTTCTTACCTCCATGTGTATGTTTTATGATTATATACGATTTACTTGGCATTGGATGTACCCATTAAATTTCATGATCTTAGAAAACTTGTCAGACCAAGCTCTTGGTGTTTGTTCGAAGCATAAAGTGACATTTTAATTTACAAACATGACGATTATTTGAGTCATTTTTCAGTCCTAGCGGGATCTCCATATACACTTCTTCCTCAAGATCTTCATCAAAAAAAACATTCTTGATATCAAGTTGATGCAATTCCAATTCTTTATTCATTAACATGGAGATAAGAACTCTTACAGTATTTAACTTAACCACTGGAGCAAAGATCTTTTAATATTTTATCCTATAAGAATGAGTGAAACATTTGGCCACCAACCTAATCTTGAACCTCTCAATGTTACCATTTGTTTCGTACTTAACATTGAGCACACATTTGCATCCAACACATCTTTTATCTGGAGAAACCTTTGTAAGGGTCCATATGTTATTTAGATGAAGCGCTTAATTGTTCTTTTTTCATTGTGAACTTTAAAGTGTTTCGTGAATAGACTTGTCTATCCACACACTATCAAGATTAGATACAAAAACTCTATGAGTTGATGATAACTTCCCATAGACAACATAAGCTTGAATTAGACAACTTGTGCAACTTTCTCTATCTTCTCCACTGCACTCTCCCTCCTTTGGAGCCTCAAAGATGTGTGAATTCAGATTTGATTGTGAACAGTCCTGTGGCTGCACATTGTCTTTATCCTGCTCAGTAGATCTCTTTCTCCTAGTATACACACAAAATTCCTTGTTGTCAATCTCATGTTGGATGTTCTCAACTGGTGGAACTTGGAAGATAGAAAGGTTAGAAGGAAGGAAAATATGATACAAATACTCTAGATCAGTGTGGGTATCCAGAGTAGTGTAGAGAAGTAGAATATGTTGTAAAGAATCTAGGTCAATGAGAGAATTCAGAGTAGTGTCTCAAGTCTGTTATTTACTCGAACTCTCCCTTCGAATATCAAGTTTTAAAAGAATGGAACATCTATGGAGTTATAATATTTGTTTTAAATGGGAAAATAGCCTTTATAACCATTTTGTTAGAAGAATGCCTAAGGAAGATACATTTGATGGATTTTGGGTCAAGCTTTATGTTATTTGGTTGATGAATGTGAACAAAAAAAATGACCAAAAAATTTTAAATGAAAAGCCTCTAACATGATGGTATTTTCCATCATAAAATTGAGAGGGGCTTTGAATCTAATAATCTTGTTTAGCATTCTATTAATGAGGTGGATGGCTATGAGCATGACATCTACCNCTAAGGAAGATACATTTGATGGATTTTGGGTCAAGCTTTATGTTATTTGGTTGATGAATGTGAACAAAAAAATGACCAAAATTTTTTAAATGAAAAGCCTCTAACATCATGGCATTCTCCATCATAAAATTGAGAGGGGCTTTGAATCTAAGAATCTTGTTTAGCATTGAGCATGACATCTACACAAAAAAATTTTGGGACTTTGAGAGAGAACATTATAAATCAAGACAACCCAAATAAAAAATGTTTCACTCTTGATGCTCCCCAAAGGTCATTATGGATGATAAAGAAATGATGTGAGGGTTTGTACTGGGACAGATGATAGAAATGACGAATATATTTAGAAATTCGGTAGGTTTCACAGCGATAAAACTCTAATTTTTTTATTAATTAGAAAGATAAAGGTACAACTTTGCAACATAAAAAAAATTGGAATGACTCAGATGGTAATGTCATAATAAAAATTGATTTTCAATAAACTCAGACATGATTGACTCGAGAAGAAGGTACAACTTTTGCATGAGCTTGTTGTAGCTCCATCTTAAACAACTCAATAACTCTAATGTCAACTTTTATCTTCACAAACTTATAGAGCATCGCCATCATCTTCAATTCATGCCCGGATTTTCCAACAAAAGTGTGTTAGTAACCTCTGCAACTCATGATTATCTGGAGCTAATTTTTTGTCTCTAGGCTAAATGAGTAGGTGCAAGCCAGCTCTCAATGGCAAGGGTTTGCAACTCCATATGTTGCACAGCAAGCCTCTATTCTATAACATCTGGATAAAGCACACGAGTCAAAGCGCCTTAGTGTTCAAAAAACACTAAGACCAAAACGCTCTGGTTAGAATGTTCCAAATATGGATGTTATCTACGNGCTCCCCAAAGGTCATTATGGATGATAAAGAAATGATGTGAGGGTTTGTACTGGGACAGATGATAGAAATGATGAATATATTTAGAAATTTGGTAGGTTTCACAGCGAAAAAACTTTGATTTTTTTATTAATTAGAATGATAAAGGTACAACTTCACAACATAATAAAAAATTGGAATGACCCAGATGATAATGTCATAATAAAAATTGATTTTCAATAAACTCATACATGATTGACTCGAGAAGATGGGAAGGGGATAGAAGACACTTGTGCGTTAAAATAATAGCTTTCCTTAAGTAGGTATAGAGTTTGATGCAATTCAGCACAGTCAATCAATTTTCGCAAATCCACCCCCTGAAATTCACAATAATGAGAATGAAATTTAGTGACAATTCAAATCATGAATAAGTTTACTAATTAGAAGTAAGTTGGCATCTAATTGGGGAACATATAACACAAAAGAGAGTTGACTATCTTTGGAGTCTTTCACTTATCCCTTCTCAATAATCCTGGAGTGAGATTCATTGATAGTTCTAATAATTTGGAGTCGATAAACACTTGGTAGTTGATGAGAGCATGAATATCTCCAGGCATGGGATCAAAAGTACCTGAATCTATTATACAAGGTTGAAATCTTTCATTTTCAGTGAGATAGAGGAGGGCATGATACCTTCATGTATCAACCTGATAGGACACTCAGTTGTGTTCGAAAGAAATTTTTTCAACACCTACGATTGCTCCTTGGTCAAGTTGCTAGGATCGGCCACCTTAGACCAGGTAGTAGAATGAGCCTTGTGGTCATGATCTTTCATTCCATGTCCAGGTTTTCAATCTACAAAATTTTCATATTTATTCTGCATATCCCGGGTCAATTCCCGCATTTCAGAAATTAGCTCCTGTCTAGCTACAACCAAGCTCTAAGCTTTTGCATGAGCTTGTTGTAGCTCCATCTTAAACAAGTCAATAACTCTAATGTCAACTTTTATCTTCACAAACTTATAGAGCATGCCATCATCTTCAATTCATGCTCAGATTTTCCAACAGACGTGTGTTCGAAACCTCTGTAACTCAAGATTAGCTGGAGCTAATTTTTTGTCTCAAAGCTAAATGAGTAGGTGCAAGCCAACTCTTGATGGCAAGGGTTTGCAACTCTATATGTTGCACAGCAAGCCTCTATTCTATAACATCTGGATAAAGCACACGAGTCAAAGCGCCAAGTGTTGAAAAAACACTAAGACCAAAACGCTCGGGTTAGAACGTTCCAAATATGGATATTATCTACACATATTAAGTGGCATGCAATCATTACTTCCATGGAAACAATTCAAGTATTCAACTCAGCTCGCTATCTATTAGAAGGCAACCACTCACTATCTACAAGCATGAGCAAGGGAGCAAACGACCATGAGAAGTAGAGCGAGTGTAATATGGCGGCTACAGGAAGATAGGTGGTTGTTACAGAGGAGAAGTCAGTTGTTGTTGTTGTTGCTACTGCGGCAGAAAGAGTCCAGCACCAACAAAGTTGCCCACGGAGTGCCTGTAGAGAGAACGTGATGGAAAAGGGCCCGTAGAATGGAGGATTCCAGATGCAGGGAGGATTTGACGGCAAAGATGAAAGCAAGGGAAGGCTTGCTAGAAGAATTTGGCGGAGATGAGCCTGCAGCAGTAAAGATTTATGCTGCAAAAAGAATCCAACGGCAAAGAAAATAAAGGAGGCATGCAGAGAGAATTCTACAAGAGTCAGAGAGGTCGTGCAAGCCAGTTGAAGGGGTGGTTCATGCGAACGTTGGAGAGGTTCCGACAGTTGGAAGAAGCTAGGGTTTGTTCCCACACTGATACCATGTAGAACGGTGGAGAAAATTGCATCCTATTAATTCCTAAATATCAAATTACAAGTCTTGTCTTTATATAATAAGTAAAGGCTAGGATAAACTTAATTCCTACCATTACAATTTACCAATGACACAACTAAGAAAAGGAAAGAAATAAAAATAATAAGAAAGAAATAAATTGAGAACAAATCTAAAATAAGAAACTCATAATTCCACAATATCAAACTCTGGGTGTTAGCTCTAAAAATACACAATAATTGAGTGGTATGTATGTAAAAATCCCAAAGCATAAATATATATCAAAAACCTGCACATTACAATTGTTTGTACGTGCATGACAAATAACAAGAGGAGAAAATACGTCTTCAAAGGAAAGAGTGAAATTGAACAGTGCCAAAGCTTTTCAACGAATGAAACAAAGATGTTTTATGAAAAGAAACACCAATGGAAATTAAATAAACAGTAACAAAATACAGTTTGCATCTATAAAACAGATGTAGGGGAGTTGTAGTAGGTAAGGAAGTATGATATTGGTGCGAGAAATTAAATATTCAGTGGCAAATAAATTAGAAGATTGCCTATGAAAAAGAGAAAAAACATTATAACAAACCATCAAAAAGGCATTAAATTGGTCTTTCATCGTCCAACTAAAATTGAATACTTAAGTACAATTTAACATTGTCATTGCAAGTCCCAAACTTGGATGAGAAAAGTAGAGGGTTGCGTTAGGTAGTCGACAGCCAGCGTAAAACTTGTTGAAAAAAATCATTACATGAATCCTTCTGATTATTGTGTAAGTGTTAGGGCATCCCCTGAATGTGTAAAATAAGCAAGGGTTACCACATTATGGACGTATATGAATAAAGAAGTTAGTACATGAAACTAATATTAGGATAGGATCTTGGAGTATAGATACTCTCACTGGTAAATTAATAGAATTAGTTAATATTATGATTCATAAAAAGATAAATATCTTATTTGTTCAAGAAACTAAATGGGTTGGAGAAATGATTAAGGATAACTTAGGTTTTAAACTTTGGTATTCAGGTAAGAGTCGCACTAGAAATGGTGTAAGTGTTATTATAGATAAGAGTTTGAAAGATAATGTTATAAAAATTGGAGATAGAATTATAACCGTTAAGATTACTGTTGATACTAAAATTTTTAATATTATATGTGATTATGTTGCTCAAGTAGGTTTAGATATATGATCTAAAAATAAATTCTGGAATGATTTAGAAAACTTAATACAAATTATATCTCTTGAAGAAATAATTTTTATTTGAGAAGATTTAAATGAACATGTCAGTATATTGGTAGAGATTTTAGAAATAACCATAGTAGCTACGGTTTTGGAGTAATTAATGAAGAAAGTAGAGTTACATTAGATTTTGATTATGCATATGATTTTGTTATTGCTGATACTTTATTCAAGAAAAGAGATAAGCATATTATTTCTTATAAGAATGGATCTAATAAAATACAAATTGATTATTTTCATATGAGAAGAAAATATTGTCAAGAATGTAAAGATTGTAAGTTCATTCCAAGTGAGGATTTAAGTACTGAATATCGATTATTAGTTCAATAATTTAATATGAAAAGTTGTAAAATAAAGAATGCTAGGAATCATCATTGTATGATTAGATGGAATACCTAAAAGACAAATAAATTTATTTTTCTAAGTAAAATTCAAGTTTTTAAAATTTGAGATATTCATAAAGAAGCAAATTCAATGTGGGATAAAGTAACAAACACTATTAAACAAGTAACAAAAGTTATACTTGGAGAATCAAAAAGAAAGTTTTTATAAATAAAAATAATTTGTGGTAGAATAATAATGTGCAAGAAAAGATAAAATATAAGAAGCTATGTTATAAAAATTAATTTAAATGTAAAAACTTTGAGAACTGAAAAAAATATTAAACAACCCGTAGAAAGTCTAAGGGTCTGTTTGGGGTCGCTGCAGCTTATCCTCATAAGCTGGCTGGCTGTTTGGGGCAATTGTTTGAAAAACAGCTGATTTGCAGATATTTTTGGATAAATGATTATTCTGCCCCTGTGCAGTAGCGTTGTTTGCAACAGAACTGTTCTGATAGTCAATCTCTGGTGGTAGGGAGCTGAATACAAGCGAGCCCAGGCGCAGCTCATGTTCATCTCGTTTATATTTTGAGTTCAAAAAATGAGTTCGTGTTCGGCTCGTTTGCTTAGCGAGTCGAACACGAGCCGTTCACAAACAAAGAATCGTTTTAACAACCCTAATCAGGTAGTCATAAGATGTTAAAGATTGAGGCAAGAATTAAAAATTATTGTTCATATTAAAACATCATTTGAATCTAATTTAATAATTTTTATTTATTTTATTAATTAATACTTATAAGTGATTATAAATCTTTATAACCTTGTAGTCAATTTNACGCATATTAAGTGGCATGCAATCATTACTTCCATGGAAACAATTCAAGTATTCAACTCAGCTCGCTATCTACTAGAAGGCAACCACTCACTATCTACAAGCATGAGCGAGGGAGCAAACGACCGTGAGAAGTAGAGTGAGTGTAATATGGCAGCTGCAGGAAGATAGGCAGTTGTTACAGAGGAGAAGTCAGTTGTTGTTGTTATTGTTGTTGTTGCTGTTGTTGAGTTGACGGCAGAGATGAAAGCAAGGGAAGGCTTGCTAGAAGAATTTGGCGGAGATGAGCCTGCAGCAGTGAAGATTTCTGCTGCAAAAAGAATCCAACGGCAAAGAAAATAGAGGAAGAGGCATGCAGAGAGAATTCTACAAGAGTCAGAGAGGTCGTGCAAGCCGGTTGAAGGTGTTCATGCGAACGTTGGAGAGGTTCCGACAGCTGGAAGAAGCTAGGGTTTGTTCCCACATTGATACCATGTAGAACGGTGGAGAAAATTGCATCCTATTAATTCCTAAATATCAAATTACAACTCTTATCTTTATATAATAAGTAAAGGCTAGGATAAACTTAATTCCTACCATTACAACTTACCAATAACACAACTAAGAAAAGGAAAGAAATAAAACATAATAAAAAAGAAATAAATTGAGAACAAATCTAAAATAAAAAACTCCAATTCCACAATATCAAACTCTGGGTGTTAGCTCTAAAAATACACAATAATTGAGTGGTATGTATGTAAAATTAGCAAAGCATAAATATATATCAAAAACCTGCACAATACTATTGTTTGTATTTGCATGACAAATAACAAGAGGAGAAAATACGTCTTCAAAGGAAAGAGTGAAATTGAACAGTGCCAAAGCTTTTCAACGAATGAAACAAAGATGTTTTATGAAAAGAAACACCAATGGAAATTAAATAAACAGTAACAAAATACAGTTTGCATCTATAAAACAGATGTAGGGGAGTTGTAGTAGGTAAGGAAGTATGATATTGGTGCGAGAAATTAAATATTCAGTGGCAAATAAATTAGAAGATTGCCCAAGAAAAAAAGAAAAAACAGCATGATAACAAACTATCAAAAAGGCATTAAATTGGTCTTTCATCGTCCAACCAGACACCAAGTAAAATTGAATACTTAAGTACAATTTAACATTGTCATTGCAAGTCCCAAACTCGGATGAGAAAAGTGGAGGGTTGCGTTAGGTAGTCGACAGCCAACGTAAAACTGGTTGAAAAAAATCATGACATGAATCCTTTTGATTATTGTGCAAGTACTAGGGCGTCCCCTGAATGTGTAAAATAAGCAAGGGTTTCCACATTATGGACGGATGCGGATAAAGAAGTTAGTATATGAAACTAATATTATCATAGGATCTTAGAGTATAGGTACTCTCACTAGTAAATTAATAGAATTGGTTAATATTATGATTCATAGAAAGATAAATATCTTATTTGTTCAAGAAACTAAATGGGTTGGAGAAAAGATTAAGGATAATGATAACTTAGGTTTTAAACTTTGGTATTCAGGTAAGAGTCGCACTAGAAATGGTGTAGGTGTTATTATGGATAAGAGTTTGAAAGATAATGTTGTAAAAATTGAAGATAGAATTATAACCCTTAAAGTTATTGTTGATACTAAAATTTTTAATATTATATGTGATTATGCTGCTCAAGTAGGTTTGATATATGATCTAAAAATAAATTTTGTGATGATTTAGAAGACTTGATACAAATAATATCTCTTGAAGAAATAATTTTTATTTGAGGAGATTTAACGTGTCAGTATATTGATAGTAGATTTGAGAATAATCATAGTGACTACGGTTTTTGAGTGATTAATGAAGAAAGTAGAGTTACATTAGATTTTTCTTATGCATATGATGTTGTTATTGCTAATACTTTATTCAAGAAAAGAGATAAGCATATTATTTCTTATTAGAATGGATCTAATAAAATACAAATTGATTATTTTCATATGAGAAGAAAAGATTGTCAAAAATGTAAAGATTGTAAGTTCATTACAAGTGAGGATTTAAGTACTGAATATAGATTATTAGTTTTATAGTTTAATATGAAAAGTTGTAAAATAAAGAATGCTAGGAATCATCATTGTATGATTAGATGGAATACCTAAAAGACAGATAAATTTATTTTTCGGAGTAAAATTCAAGTTTTTAAAAGTTGAGATGTTCATAAAGAAGCAAATTCAATGTGGGATAAAGTAACAAACACTATTAAACAAGTGACAAAAGTTATACTTGGAGAATCAAAAGAAAAGTTTTTATAAATAAAAATAGTTTGTGGTAGAATAATAATGTGCAAGAAAGGATAAAATATAAGAAGTTATGTTATAAAAATTAATTTAAATGTAAAAACTTTGAAAACTGGAAAAAATATCAAACAACTCGTAGAAAGTCTAAGGATCGTTTGAGGCCGCTGTCGCTTATCCTGATAAGTTGGCTGGCTGTTTGGGGCAACTGTTTGAATAACAGCTGATTTGCAGATATTTTTGGATAAATGATTATTCTGCCCCTGTGCAGTAATGTTGTTTGCAACAGAACTGTTCTGATAGTCAATCTCTGGTGGCAGGGGTGTAAATGATCCAAATACAAGCGAGCCCAGGCTCAGCTCGTGTCCGGCTCGTTTATATTTCGAGCTCAAAAAATGAGTTCGTGTTTGGCTTGTTTGCTTTGCGAGCAGAACACGAGCCGTTCACGAACAAAGAGTCGTTTTGACAACCTTAATCAGGTAGCCATAAGATGTTAAGGATTGAGGCAAAAATTAAAAATTATTGTTTATATTAAAACATCATTTGAGTNTATATATATATATATATATATATAATAAATTAGTAGTATTTCGAGCCAAAACAAGCCGAACATGAACGAACAAATATATCTTCGTGTTGTTCGTATTCGGCTCGTTAACTTAGCGAATGAGCCAAACACAAGCTTCTTAGTGAGCCGAACATGAGTTGCCGTTTTGACAGCCCTATCTGGTGGTCATAAAAGCATACTCAAATCTGATAGAGAATATGACTATTACCATGAGTACCCCATGCCTATTAACACATGAGGATAGGCTCCATGTATCACTAGAAGAGTCAACCAATAAGTCACAAGGGATAAATGTCAAATTGCATTCCAGAAAAGTTTCCTAGCTGAAACAAAGGGATAAATGTCAAAAGCCCCGATCCCATGACCAAGTAAAACTTCCATTCCATGTGCAGGCTACCAAAAACATCCATCGATCTGTACTAATAAACTTAACTTGTTCCTTCCGGCTCTCATTAATCTCAAAGATACAAGCGAGCTCTACGCAAGTCCTTAGTCAAAAGACGACTCTCATTAACACTCAGCTCCTCCGGGTAAGTTCCTCCTTCCATCCGACAGAAAGATGGAATCCAAAAGGCGAAGCAGTCGACGATTTAGGGAGGAGACAAACAAAAGGGCATGGGAGGAAACAAACCATCGAAGCGGGAGTGAAACGCGGGCTGCGGGGTCGATCCCGCGGCCACGTTTATTAAAGAACACAAAGCGGTGGTTATGGATAAGCAGTTAAAATGCACAAAACAAACGCCCCATCGGTGTTTTCAAACCCAACACACTTATAAGCTGCTCCAAACGGGGCCTAAAAGAACAATCTGTAATGTTAAAAATTATATTTTTAGTGATATTTATAATAAATTAGATACTAAGATGAGCGAAAAATATATGTATAAACTAGTCAAACAAAGAGAAAATAAATGTAAAGATTTAAGTCAAGTAAAATGTATTAAGGATAAAAATTAAAAACTGTTTTTTTCAAAAAAGGATATTCAAAATAGGTGGGTGAGTTATTTTGATAAACTTTTTAAAGAAGTTGCGGAAAATACAATCGACATTAGTGATCTTAATAGTGTTAATAATAATAAAATATTTCATTTTTACTGTCACAATAGTAAAAAAAAGTTGAGGAGGCTTTAAGGAAATCATGGGTGGAAAGTCCGTAGGACTTGATGTATCCTAATTAAAGTGTGGAAATATTTAGAAGATTAGGAAGTTTATTGGCTTACTAAACTCTATAATATTATTTTAAAAACTAAAAAGATGACTGAGGAGTAGAGAAAGAGTATTTTGGTTCCCATTTTTAAGAATAAAGCGGATGCCTAAGAGTGTGAAATTTATAGAGGAATTAAGTTGATGTGTCATACTTTCAAATTATGGGAGAGAGTAATTGAACATAGTTTAAGACATATTACTAAGATTTCTCATAATCAATTTGGATTTATGTCGAGCAGGTCTACTATGGAAGCTATAAATCCATTGAGAGGTATGATGGAGAAGCTCAAAGATAATAAGTAGAATCTACATATGATTTTTATTGATTTAGAAAAAGCTTACGATAAGGTTCCTAGAGATGTCCTTTGGAGAGTTCTCGAGAAGAAAGGTGTTGAAATGACTTATATTTAAGTCATTAAAAATATGCATACAAGAGTTGTTACTTGTGTTCGAACAGAACGAGAATTGACCAAATATTTTCCTAGTTCTATTGGTTTACATCACGGATTGTCTTTAAGCCCATATCTTTTTGCTTTAGTTACGGATGGCCTTACTGAACACTTACAGGAGGATGTACCTTGGTGTATGTTTTTTGCAGATGAAATCCTTCTCGTGGATAAGACGAGGGAAAAAGCTAAGGAAAAACTTGAATTATGGAAGTTTACCTTGGAGTCTAAAGGCCTTCGTTTGAGTAGAGCTTAAATTGAATACATGGAATGTAATTTTTGTGGTAGTAGCTCTAGTGACAGAAATATAACTATGAATGATCAAATTATTAAAAGGTGTGAACGCATTAGATATATTGGGTCTATTGTTCAAATTAATGGTGATATTCATGGGGATTTTATTAGTAGAATTCAAGTTAGTTGCTTGAGGTGGAGGAATGGTTTGGGCCTATTGTGCCATAGAAAAGTACCACTTAAACTGAAAGGAAAATTTTATAAGATGGTAGTGAGACCTGCGATGCTCTATGGCGCTGAATGTTGGCCTTTAAAAGAGAAGCATAAAACTTAAGTGTTGTTGAGATGAGAATGATTAGGTGGATAAGTGGATTTACAATTATAAACAAAATACGAAGAGAATATATCCGTGATAGAGTTGGTGTAGCTCCAATGACGGACAAAATTAGAGAGAGTCATCTTAGATGGTTTGGTCAGATTAAACGTCGACCTTCTGATAATCTGATTAAAAGATTAGATTCGACTTATGTTAAGAAAGGCAAAGGTAGACCTAGGAAGACTTGGGCTTAATTTATAAAAAAGATCTTAATTTATTAGAGTTGAATGAAAATGCGACACTAAATAGAATGCAATTGAGAAAAAGCATTCATGTAGCCGACCCCACTTAGTGGGATAAAGATTTCGTTGTTGTTGTACTTAAGTTGAAAGAAAGAAGAGAAGGCATGCATTAGCCTGCCCTAATACTCATCTTTTGCAAAAAAAATAAGGACGTTGTAATGATTTGAAGACTTTTTAGTATAAAATAAAATGACGATTATAGGTAAAAGCAATATTTAACACAAGTAATGGCAGGATTTCATGGAATAAAACCAAGAGGGTAAGTAATTATTAGCCTCAAATTAATAGGCCTTCAAAGAGTTGCTTCAATGAAGAAGATTAAAGTCATCGAATTTTTTGTCTTTTGCAAAATCTTGCTAAACAAGAAGCATAAATACAACTTGATCTAAACCATAAAATATGAAAGTGTTATTAAAAGTGTGCTCCAAGAATGAAGTAAAATAGTATGCTGGCCCTGCACATCGCTTGTTTATGAAACCCAAGCTTATAGAAAAGTAAAAGTGTCACATTGATTCACTGCACTACATCATTGCATTGTGTGATTGGTTCCAACTCCAAATTAAGAACTAGTTAAAATTTAACAGTTCAGTTCTATTGTGACAATAACTAAGAACCAAACGTTTATTACTATTTCTTGTAAATTTTCACTTGTTGATTCTACATTCTTCTTCATTTGAGTTAGTTATTTGGTGATTGTTCTCTTTATGTTCTCTAATCTACTAATTTTAATGGGGGAAAAGTGTCAAAATATTCATTTGCTTCTTTGGATATCATATTAATCCCAGCCTATAAACGTGCAAATTTGGTCCCTAGAATCTTTTAGCATAGGTTGATAGTCCCCACAAAAGACTATTTCAGCCTCAATTTAAGGAGTTTGTGGACTAATTTAGCATTTTTATCCACTCTGAAACATAAATGAACCTATGTAAATAACCAGGGGATTAATTTGACACTTCACTCAATTTTGTTGTACACTTCTAAGTTCACTTACAAGTTTCTTGAAAATGCACCTCAATTCCTCAAATCCACACCGTCACTAGCTATCTGCCTCTGCCTCTCAATCTTTAGTTGTCCATTTAGTGTTTGTTTGCGGCAGCTTATAGAGTGTGGCGGCGTTGTGAAAACTCTGCCTTCCTGTTTGAATATCGCGATGGGTATAAATTTTTGGTGCCGCAGCGTTTTAATATTGTGATTTCCTTCATGGCTTCACAAGTCGGACACCCCCTGCGTCCTACGTATGATTTTTGAGATTAGGAAAGAATTCGCAGATCTTCCTATGGTGCCCTTCACAGATCTCTCTCGCCCTCGCCCATTCCAAGAGATTTGCAGATCTCCCTCTCCTCTCCCTTGCCTCGCCCTTTCCAGGAGAATCGCAAATCTCCCTCGCCCTCACCCCTTCCAGGAGAATCGATCCTCCTTGCTCCTTCGCTTCGACTGTTGAGATCGGCGCAAGGCATTATTTTCAACCTCTAATATCCCTCTCCTTCCTTCCAGCGAGCCCTAGCATTTCGATTTTCCTTTCTGATTCGTAAGATATGCTTTCCCCTGCGATCCTTGGAAAGTTTCTCTTTTCTGTTGGTTTTTTTGAGAGGTAGAGATGCAAGCATGATTTTTGGGTATATCCTAGCTTAAATCTATGGCTTGAGAGTTACATCAATGAGAAAAGTGCATAACAATATCTATTAATTTCTAGTTGTAAAATACATAAATGTTTGGCCTAATTTCATTAGAATTGAATACTCTGACTTGTAGCCAGTTTGCTAGGAAGCAATTGCTCATCTTCTTTGATGAAGTCATTGGCTTGGAGAGCTGCAGTTAGGCTTAAGCAAACATTTCTAATCTTGGACAAATTTTGTTAAACACTCTTTTAAACATTGACAATTTCATAGAAAATCGATGATTTCATCATGAGTTTAGTGAGTGTATCAAAAGCATAATGAGTTACCATCATTTTGGCAAGTTCATGAGTTTTTCAGGTTAAGAAAACAGATGAAACAATAGTTAATGCATCAACTGGAGGTATTGCTCTATTTCTGTGAGGGCTTCAAAATTTTGGGTTCAAAGTTTAATTTTTAATTTAGGCAAAGTTAAACTGACACTAGAAATTTTCCATTCACCGTTGCCTTATCATCATCAAAAAATACTAGATAGGTTGTATGTTTTGCATGGCGAGGAGCTTATTGTTTTTTCTTTTCTATATTGTTGTTGATGGGTCTCATGAATGACATTTTCTGTGTTTTTGTTAAGGTAATTTTCAACTTCTATTTCCTATTATAGTCATGGGAAGTCGATGGAAAAGACCAGCATATAATTTATGGGTACGATTGTTTAATAAGGATCAAAGCATAGAAAATCAATTAGTGGGTATTTCTTTTCGGATTTCTTTTTGGATTTTGCAGTCCTTTCGCGATTTCAAATCGTTCCATTATTTGTAAATTGATGATGGTAGTGGAAGTAAATTGATGATTGTTGTAGAAGTAATGTGGAGGAAAATGGGTTCAAATCATCCATATTTCATGGCTGAGCAGGTTTATTTTTGTTTTTTCATGAAAAATGAAGCAAAGCCTTAATTTGATTTGTTTCTTTATCTCATAATTTTGTACAACTTTCTCCTATAGTTTGTAAGGTGAGAAATTTGCATCATGTTTATAATTTTTTTGTTGACTTACAATATTTACTTTGTACTTATATTTTAAGTTCTTTATAATGCCAACATGTCTAAAGCGAATGAAGGGGGTCCGTCTGCTATGTGGGATAAAAAAGTAACAAATATTTTTTGTGATCTATGTATTAAAGAAATAGAACTGAGAAATAGGTCAACCACGTATTTTAACAAGGAAGGTTAGTAAAATAGTGCGAAGAGGTTTAAATAATTAACTGTCAAGGATTACGACAAGCTAAAATTCAAAAACAAATGAGACTAATTGAAGAAGAAATTGATATCTTGAAAGGAGTTCAAACGTGGATGTACCGGTTTAGGTTTGGGTTGGGATCCCATTAAGTGGACAATCGATGCCCCGAAGGAATGGTGGGCTAAGAAATTGGAGGTAAAAAACCCACTTTTATACTTTTATTTTGATTAACATTACTTATTTTTTTCTTTAATAAACCCACTTAACCCCTTCATCCATTACAATGTCACAGGCAATGTCATCAGCGAAGAAATATAAGTAATGTGGAATTGACCCGGACTTTGAAGAAAAATTTGAAATTATGTTTAAAGAAGTTGTCGCGACGGGAAAATTTGCATTCAACCCTAGTGAGTGGGTTTTGCAGGCATACCAGGTGACTTTTCATCTGAGTCATTGACAGCTGATGAAGAAGTGTGTAGTAATCAGAGGGAGATGGGGGAGTCCAATTCACCTTCAAAGAGGCCCAGAATTGGTAGGAGAAATAAAGAAAAGGACACCTTTGTGTAAACCTCGTTTGATCAACTCATAGAAGCTTTTGGTGTTCCCCAACCTGCTCCAGTCCTGGACAGCACCATCTTTGAATGTCTAGGAACTTTAGCTTCTCTACCTGAAGTAGTTGTAGACAGGCGTTTTCATGCAAAATGTGTCAAGAAACTCAAGGATCCAACCCGTCGGCAAATATTCATGGAGCTGCAGCCATAATTGTGCATCGAATATTTGTGTGTTTTCATCGAGGAGTGAATTTTTTTTTATTTGTTGTTATTTGTAGCTTTTTTATGTCGTGGATATCTAAATGGGCAATTTTAATATGTTGCCCTTTGTATGGATCTTTTTTTAGTGCACTTCTAGATGATTAATGCTTGTCGATAAGTTGATCTTTGTACATTTTCATTTCAAGTGCTTCATGTTTTCCTTGCTTGTTTATGGCTCCTACTATGTATTAACAATTGCTGAAATAACTAACATCTTTTGAATTTATGATGGATCCGCAGCAGGAATGTCGTAAAAGAATGGCATGGGGTGCAGCTATTGCAATATTGTTGTTGGAGTATTACCGATCCAGCAGTGTTCGCATACCCCACATGACGTCCAATTTTATTGGGGATAAATAGGTAGGTGAGATGTTTTCTAGACATCCAATAAGGTTCAGCAACATATTTCGAATGAGTGTACCTATTTTTATGGATCTCCTACACGAGTTATCTCTGAATCACAGCCTCCAAGGTTCTTCTAGAGCGACGAGAAGGAAGGTATTGGCTATAACATTATACATTTTGTCACAGAATCAATCTATTAGAGGTGCTATGGAGAGATTTCAGCATTCATCGGAAACAATAAGTCGTTACTTCTCCAAAGTCATACAGACACTTGTTAGCTTGGCATCTCAAATCGTTAAACCAGAGGATCCATCATTTGCTAGTACTCTAGGGGAAATTGCCAACGATCCCCGTTATATATCTTATTTCAAGATAACTATTGTTTTTTTACGTTAGTTCCAAAATCCTGCTTTTTTCTAACGTTGTAAAACAGAACTGCATATGTGCAATTGACAGTACTCACATCGAAACCCGACTACCCAGCCAGGACAAGGTGGCGTATATTGGTCGTAGTGGTTCAACCATTCAAAATGTCATAGCGATATGTGACTTCAACATATGTTTCACTTTTGTCATAGCAGGCTAGGAAGGGAGTGCACATGACAGTCGGATTTTTTCCTATGCAACCAAAAACATATTACGATGTTTTCCTCAACCGCCTTCTGGCGTTATTTGATTTATAAACGTACTAGTTATATGTATTATTTGTCATTAACAGTACATTCCATAACAGAGAAATACAATTTGGTTGATGTCGGATATCCTATGCAGACGGGCTACCTGAAGCCATATCCAGACACTTGATACTATATTCCTGATTTTGAGCGAGCAAATGACACCATCCGTGACAGGAAAGAAATATTTAACAAAAGTCACTCCTTTTTACGCGAGGTAAATGAAAGAACGTTTAGGGTTTGAAAAAATAAATGGGTCATCTTACGTCATATGTCGTCGTATCCATTTCAATAGTAGGTGCACATTGTGGTGGCAAAAATGACACTTCATAACTTCATCCGACGACATCTTTCACGTTTAGATACGGACTTTTGTATGGTTGATAACGATGAATTGAATGTCTTTGAAGAACTATCAGCATTTGTGGTTGGGTCTTCCGTCCATGAGGATGAGATTGACTCTAACGAATTTGGGGTTCATGACGCTGAGGGTGTGGCTGAGATGATTGTTTTGAGGGAGTCAATCGCAGATGTTATCTATGGCAGCTGATCCACCAAGTTTTCTTTAATTCGTACACTATAGATTTATTTTCATCTGCATGTCATTTTATTATTTTTTTACAGGATCTGACAATTGACTTTTTTTTTGGGCAGCTATAGCAACATGTATTCTAGGATTACTGGGACAAACAGTTGTTTTGTGTTACTGCGGACAACCAGCCCCGTTACTCACGTCAGTCTCACAGCAGTGGGGAGACAGTTCTACGGTTGTCACAAGGGTGTTTCAGTTCATTGCAGTTTCTTCCGATTGGTCGATAGTCCAACATGTTACACTGCCTGAGGACAGACGAAGCTAGAGTTTGAAATTGAATATTTTAATATTTTTCATTGTAGTTGTAATTGTATTTATTTTTTTTCTATTTCTTATGATAATCACGAGAGTGTGAGCATGTTATCTTTTGAACGGATTTGTGATGATTTTTTTAATCTGTATTATATACGTCGGTTCTCATTTTAGTTCTGTTGCAAAAAGTTTCACCAAATAGGGGGCATGAAGATTATTTATCCAACAACATCTATAAATAAGCTATTCTGAATAAGCTGCCCCAGACAGCAAGTTGGCTTATTCTTATAATCTGCATATTATCAGATTATCAGAATAATCTGTTTATCAGCAGATTATAAATAATCAATAGCTACCCCAAACAGACCCTTAATCTCATTTGATTATTCTTTCAGCATTTCATTATTTATACCATTTATTTGTTTCCTTCAGAATATCTAGCAATTACAATTGTAGAACATATCATTATATTTTTTTTAAAATTATTATCAAATGTGATTTAAATTTAGCTAATTAAATCAATATGCAATGCTAGACTTCAGCCTAGTTGCAATCTCCACTACCAAACTATATCAGTACAAAAAAGATTTATATAAACCAATAATAAAAAAATTCTTGATTACTTCACATTGTCATTTCGTTCTGTATCATCTCACACTCTTCATGTTTCCTTACACAATAGTTTCCATCCACCACTGCCTCCATGAGCTAAAAGCAGAAAAAGGGGGTTTATCAAACAAACAATTCCACCTGTAACAGAAAAGCACTGGCTATGCATTTCAGCACTGATTAAGTCAAACAGAAAAATAAATAAATAAATAAATAATAGGTGAAGATAGATGAAAAAAAATTTGTGAATTGTGAAAAACAGTTTTAAAATTCAGTTTTAAAATTTTGTTATAAAACAAGAAAGCAAAATGACAGCAGAAACACCTAAAAAGAATATTGAAATGGGATTTAAGAGTGGAAATTTGTAAAGCATGACCAAAAAAAAAAGCATTACTCTTTTCTTATTTCAGGCAATATCTTCGGAGCTGTATTAATAAATTTCCCGTGCACAGCAACTGCAGATTTTGAAACTTTCGACTTGGCAGTTAAAGCCTTGTCACCGTCAAGAATTGGTTTAACAAATTTTGTTGAACCAAACTCCATTAATTCCGTTGATTCAAGTCTCTTCACAGCAGATTTTGCATCGTTCTTAGGAATTTTCCACTTAGAGTCCAAAACTTTTTGCGTAAGTACTTTACCACCAGTTGACATAGAATCATCTGAATCAGTCACGGGAACCTTCTCAAATCTTTTGGCAAGTTTTGAAAACTTTAGATCGCCTGGTATTCTGCCAGAAGCCCCTAAAGATTTCTTCGGTTTAGGTTTTTGGACATCCGTTTCCCTTTTCTTTTCATGAAGTTCAGGAAATACAATGTGATCTCTATAGGGAGTTCCAAGCTCCTCATCAATCTCATGCTTCCTGTCAAGTATAAAAATCATAGTAAATCTAACAAGCATTTGAATATCCTCCATATGGGCAAGTAGATAAACACATCCCCACTAACTTCGGTCCCAAAGTCTATAAAAGTGTCATAATTGTCCCCAAACACTTTTAATGAGTTGATATAGTCCCGATGAAGATTATTTTAGCCCCCATTCAAAGAGTTTGGAGGCTAAATTGGTTCTTTTGGACTCTCAGACTAAAATGGACCATTTTAACCTCTCTCTCTCTCTCTCTATCTCTCTCTCTCTCAATATATATATATATAGCAAAAGAAGAATAAAAATACAGACATACAAACAGTATATAAGGATGCGATTGGGAAGAAGCCCTTCCCACGCCCTTTGGATGATGTCTTCATCTTCATCGTCCTCAAAGGCAATTTTCCTATATGATTAACATTGGAGGTGAGCAATTATAGGCAACAAATATTTCACATAGCACAGTTCAAAGACTATTCCACATGCCTTGGCAAACATTTTCTATGATATGCCTTAGGGCACCTTCTACATATCGCAAACTGCAACTCCTCAACCTCCTTGTTTTCAACTTGTTTACAAACAATACATCTATGCACTGTGCAAGTAAAAGACTCCCCACCAGCTATTCTTTTCCCCAACTCAGTTGCTTCGACTTTATTTTCTGGAAATAACAAATCAGCAACACACTTGGGATGGTAGAAACGACCACATGTCGCCGAAACACAGCAAAAAACCTGAAAAAAATAGCAAATAATACAAGGATAAAAAATCAAAACACAACAAACTGAAAGGAGTTTTTCTTTTCCAAGAATGACACACAATGTATAGTACAATTATAGAAAATTTATTCTGGTACTAACAGAATCCCACACATTCAAGAAACTGCTCCCACATGTATTTTACAAGTGCATAAGGTAGCATAGTAATAAAAACTTCAAATTTTACACTCATCATAAGCACAAGATTTTAGAGTTGAGGCTATCACAACTTTATCTCCAAGATTATTTTGATGTAATGTGCCCATAATGGTGATCTTATTGAGAACAGGTTGAGTTTTCTAACCCTAATTTGGCTTGGTTTGTTCTCTGTTCAGCGGTTAGTTACTGTTGTCTCCGATTTGGAGAATTGGTAAAGAAGCTGACTCAGTGTCGCCAAATTTCCTTCTGCTCCTGTGATTGTTAAACTGTAACATGGGATAAAATAAATTTTGCCCAAACATTGATTGCAGTTGTTTACCGCTCAACAAACCATTTGATTTCAAGTTCTCACTGTTTGATTCCTATTGGTTGTTTGATCGTTATCTTATTATACTCAACATTTGAATGGAGCTGGGATTGTAGACTTTATGATTTAATGACTTTTTAGTTTGATGTGTATAAGAATAATGCTAAAATGAATTTTGAACATTTCATTGCATGAATTAAAAATAAATTATTCTAAGTGCTCACCTTGAATAGAGGCAATCAAAAAATGTCTGAAGCTTAAGCTTCATTAATGCCAATGAGGCTTGCGCCTTTTGTATTTTAGGTTTAGGTGCCTGGAGACTTCATGTTTCGAGGCGTTTGAGGTGGCACATTAATAAATATATCTAAGAAAAACTATTGCATTATACTGTAAAATAATATCACTATATATTATACAATAAATTATAGAAATGCTAAATATAACTATTAGGTGGACCGTAATCATCCTGATCATGCGAGAGCACGAGCATGGGAGAATAGCGTAACGCACCTATATGACTTTGTCCCGAGTGCATAAGAGCAGCAGAAAAAAGAAGCCATCATCCAAACCATGAGAACAGGAGAGTAGCGGTGCTACCCCGATCACAAGAGAGTAACTGTGCCTATACGACCCTTTGTTCTGACTGCCACCATACGAAAGAAAGAAAGAAAGAAGGTGCTTCTCCTTCTCTTTATACACTCTAACGAGTTGTCCGCCACCTCCAAAGATTACCTAATTTTCAATCTGATGGTCTCTTATTTTTCTTCAACCTTTTCTTTTTTAAGTTTGGTGTCAGCAAGTAATGGGTTATTTGAAATCCATGAGAATTTCAATCTATTTCTTTTCTGAGATTAAGTTTTTACTACAACTTAAAATTCTTGGGAGGGTGTGTTGAATTTAATGAGCTCACAGTGTGCGGCTCAAAAAGTTAAGATGTTTATTGGGAGAGAGTCAATAATTTTCTGATCTAAATAAGGCTGCAGACAAACTCAAACACTTTCTTCATCTGCATTCATAATCTTTGATAAATGCTAGGTAATCTAAGGTAAAATCTTTGATGTTGGATATAAATTCCTTCAAATTATGAAAAATTATAACAAAGTATCATCATCATCAACAACATTAGCACTATGGATTTGGGTTCATTTCATGAATTTTGCATATAGGATTTAATTGAATGAAATCTTCTTCAATGAAATTGTAAAAAGCATATGCGCAAAAGGTTTTTAAAATTCTAGAAGAAAGGTATAAACAAAATATCATAAGTTAATTAATGCAGGAATCTTCTACAAGATCAATTTTAAATAACGGAGATGAATGAATAGCTATAATAAAAAAATAAATAAATGCTATCTTGGCATGTTATTTCTGGTGTTTTTTAACCTGCCCTTTCTTTTTGTTAAACTTTGTCCTGTATAAATTGAAGCCATCTTTAATTTCTCATGAAATATCCTTAGCACCCTTGGTTAAAGTTGCACAGACACATGAACTATTAATCGCCAACATGAATGATCTATCGTTTTATCCTATAGATTTTAAGATAAAGTTTTTAATTATGATTCATTTGATTGTCTTAAAAATTTCTCCTTTTACTGATATTATCTTAATCATCCAATACAANTTGAATTTAATGAGCTCACAGTGTGCGGCTCAAAAAGTTAAGATGTTTATTGGGAGAGAGTCAATGATGTTTATTGGCAGAGAGTCAATAATTTTCTGATCTAAATAAGCTGGAGACAAACTTAAACACTTTCTTCATCTGCATTCATAATCTTTGATAAATGCTAGGTAATCTAAGGTAAAATCTTTGATGTTGGATATAAATTCCTTCAAATTATAAAAAATTATAACAAAGTATCATCATCATCAACATCATTAGCACTNAAAATCTTTGATGTTGGATATAAATTCCTTCAAATTATGAAAAATTATAACAAAGTATCATCATCATCAACATCATTAGCACCATGGATTTGGGATTGGTTCATTTCATGAATTTTGCATATAGGATTTAATTGAATGAAATCTTCTTCAATCAAATTGTAAAAAGCATATGCGCAAAAGGTTTTTAAAATTCTAGAAGAAAAGTATAAACAAAATTTCATAAGTTAATTAATGCAGGAATCTTCTACAAGATCAATTTTAAATAACGGAGATGAATGAATAGCTATAATAAAATAAATAAATAAATGCTATCTTGGCATGTTATTTCTAGTAGAGGAGCTCCATGACTAATGGATAGTTACTTCTAATAATATTATTAGAGTGATATCTTGAATAGTTACTTTTTCTATTCTAGTAGAGGAGCTCCATGACAAATGGATAGATTCGCCGTGAACTTTGAGGAATACTAGAATACTAATGCTTACGTAATTCCACTCCAACTTCAAATGAAGAACACAAGAATATATAATGTTAGATATTGCAAGATGCTATTATAAAAATGAAACCTCATTTAATGTAACCAGGAGTCATTCATGGACTAATATGTTTAGCTAAAATGAACATCATGGTCAAGAACTAGATCTTCTAGCATGTATGAGCTTCACAAGCTGTTAGATGAGAAGGTTAGAAAATAATAAAAATAATGAAATGAATATGACGTGAGCTGAAAAAGGACTTAACAATAATGTCTAATCGTCAGACATTAGAAAAAAGAATTAAACAAAAGAGCAACAAAAGAGCATCATAGAATTGTTAATAATTCGTATAGTGGTAAATTTTTGGAATTTGTGGAGACATCATTCATCAATAAAGATGCACGGTTACTCTTTGCAAATGCTTGGTGAGGTTGTTAATGAAGTAAAAGAGAGAATTGTTGTTGAGGTAATTATAGATAACGGAAATGCCTATTAAGTTGGACTAAGGATGATAAAGAAGAAAATAAGGGATCGTTATTAGATTTCATATCCTGCATATTATCCTGATTTGAAGCTCGAGTTGGAAGTTGGAACAACTGTCACAGGTCACAGCACAAATATGCTAAGCTCAAAGCAAGAAAAATGAACAACTTTAGTTACAGCCATTCCTAAGTACTGAGTTTAATGAGAACAAGATTCGTGAGACTAATTTAACTTTAAAAATATTTAAAGAGTTATGACAACCATTAGGGGACACATTTTCTTCTAAAGAATGGGAAGGAAGTTCTTGGGCAAAAAAATTGAAAGAAAAGAAGTAAAAAATATTGCAATAAAAGACGATTCCTTTTGGCTCAATTACACTTAGAAGATTGTGACACCTTTAGTGAATATACTAACCAGGTAGACGATAAAAAAAAAACTCCACNGATGTGGTGGCATAAAAAAAGGGGAAGAAATGATAGAAGATATCACTTTGATTCGTAACAAATGGGTCCAATTGTAAAAGTTACTTTTTCTATTCTAGTAGAGGAGCTCCATGACTAATGGATAGATTCGCTGTGAACTTTGAGGAATACTAGAATAATAATGCTTACGTAATTCCACTCCAACTTCAAATGAAGAACACAAGAATATATAATGTTAGATATTGCAAGATGCTTTTATAAAAATGAAATCTCATTTAATGTAACTAGGAGTCATTCATTGATTAATATGTTTTGCTAAAATGAACATCATGGTCAAGAACTAGATCTTCTAGCATGTATGAGCTTCACAAGCTGTTAGATGAGAAGGTTAGAAAATAATAAAAATAATGAAATGAATATGACGTGAGCTGAAAAAGGACTTAACAATAATGTCTAATCGTCAGACATTAGAAAAAAGAATTAAACAAAAGAGCAACAAAGTATAGAAGTATATTTTTGGAATTTGTGGAGACATCTTTCATCATTAAAGACGCACGGTTACTCTTTGCAAATGCTTGGTGAAGTTGTTAATGAAGTAAAAGAGAGAATTGTTGTTGAGTTAATTATAGATAACGGAAATGCCTATTAAGTTGGACAAAGGATGATAAAGAAGAAAATGAGGGATCTTTATTGGATTTCATATCCTGCATATTATCCTGATTTGAAGCTCGAGTTGGAAGTTGGAACAACTGTCACAGGTCACAGCACAAATATGCTAAGCTCAAAGCAAGAAAAATGAACAAATTTAGTTACAGCCATTCCTAAGTATTGAGTTTAATGAGAACAAGATTCGTGAGAACTAATTTAACTTTAAAAATATTTAAAGAGTTATGGCAACCATTAGGGGACACATTTTCTTCTAAAGAATGGGAAGGAAGTTCTTAGGCAAAAAAATTGAAAGAAAGGAAGTAAAAAGGATTGCAATAAAAGACGATTCCTTTTGGCTCAATTACACTTAGAAGATTGTGACACCTTTAGTGAATATACTAACCAGGTTGACGATAAAATAAAAACTCCACTTGTTGATTCATCTATAAAGTTATAAACAAGACTGGAAAATTTAGCAAGAGATTTAAGAGAAGAATAAATTGTTTAAAAAGAAATAAAAGAAATTATTAATAAAAAATGTGATGATCAACTACATCAATATTTGCACGCTACTGTATAAAATTTAAACCCCTAATTCCAACGTCAAAAGTATTTTCATGTGGATAAGGAGGTCAAAACAGTTTTATAAACAATACATGGATAGACTTATCCATGAGATTGACTATCATAAAACTAATGATTAATTTGAAGATTTTCATTTGAAATGATCAAACTTAGAAAACCCAATCATATTAAATGACACACTTTTTTTTAATAGCATAAAAATTCAAGAAAATTAAGACACATTCTCTTGATAAATTTACAGTTGCTTATTATATTATATCTAAAATTTTATTTTTTTAGGTTTTTTTACTTTAATATATATTAAAATTTTCCCTTTTATTCTCCTTTAGAACATTGGTGGGCATTTTGATAGATGATATGCCTGAACTTAAATGTACTTGCAGTGCAAGTTCATGGTCTAAGAAGTTCAACTTCGACACGTGAATACAATTATAGCAAGTTTAACAAAGTGCATACAAAGATAATGAAAAAATAAGTTAGAAAACGAATTGAACAAGTTACTCTATGCCATATTTTAAGAAATTCAAAGATAGACGCCTCAAGTTATTGAAACAAATAAATGATGATGAAGAAAGTGATCTAGTGGTTGTCGATGACGTATTATCTGATAACAAATGAATAATATAAAAAAAAAGGTCAGGAATTGACTTTAATTGACAATGTACTATTGGATGAGGAAAAGGCTTTGAATTTAAAAAAGCTTCTACTTCACAATTATTTTTTTAATGTAGCAAAATAAGATTGGAGCTTCAGAGAAGTTAAAATATGATATATATATATATATAATGGAATACTAAATTATGCCATTAATTTATTATTTTAAACTAAATAACATTAATAATAATATTAATTAATATAGGGAGTACAAAAAAATTATAATGATTGAAGAAAATTTTGAAAATGACGATAACACAAAAACAAAGGATAATACAATAATTGCAAATAATGAACACTCCAAAGATGATGAGAGTGAGCCGCCATGGATTTTAACCCTCCTAGCATATTAAGATTTTAAATGGGCGCGCTTATCTTGAATGCCATTTTAAACTGTCATTTTATATTAACATTCAAGAGTATTAATTATAGCTATATCTTTACTATAATAAATTAAATAAATATGTTGATACTTTATGTCATACTTGTGATTTACTTTTTAATTTCACTGGTCTTTCTACTTTTATTTTTCTCGTTTCAAGACATAAGGCTTATTCCGTCTCCAAACTTATGTCATACCTCACTAGGGCAAAATGCCTCAACTGCTAATTTCACTTTTTAAAATTTTGTTCAAACATATGGGAGACATTTAGAAACTAAAGAAGTTTAATCAATCATACCCAAAAATAGCAGGTCATTTAGCATAGCGCAACACAAATAACTGAAATATCTAACAAACATGAATAAAAAATCTTCTGAGGAATGAGTATTCCCTAGAAGATGGCTTCATGTCTTTCTTGGACCCTATATTTTTAATTATAGACCATATCAGGTAGACTCAAGAAACACTGGATTCTCATAGGAATCTAAAGATGAAAGGGAAGAGACATAGAAATTGAAGTCAGAACCTTACTTGCGCTTACATTAGGATCAATATTTAAGCACTAAAAAAGCTTTAGCTCACATTTTTTTCTTGCAGCCTTCTCCTCTATTCCTTCGAATGATAGTCTTACAAATTTAAGATGACAATAGATAAACTGACAAAAATATGTTTCAAACTCTCTAGAACAATACAAAATTCGACAGGTTGCCAAGTGATTCACTCAGATCTATGGTATTAATTACCTGTAGATAATCTTGATTGGCCGATACAATAGTTAAATATAAAAGATATATTTCTCAAAAAAGACATATAGAGAAAGAAGTGTACACGGACGCACCTCAAGGATGTAGTGAGAAGTTCAGCACAAATGTGTGTAAACTAAAAAAGTCCACACACGGGTTGAAGCAATCACCGAGAGTGTGGTTTTAGTAATTTACAATGTTTGTTAAAGGACATGAGTATACTCAAGGCCAGGAGATCATACAATATTCTTCAGACATTCAAAAAATGAAAAAATAGTCATATTGATTGTGTATGTGAATTATATAATTCTCATCATGGATGATGTATATGAAATGAACCAGTTGAAGAATTCCCTCTCATAAATTTTTGAGAACAAGGAATTGAAATCTTTGAGATATTTCCTTGGCAAGCAAGTTCCTAGATCAAAGAAAGGAATTGTTGTTTCCCAACAGAAATACATTCTTAATCTTCTACAAGAAACCAGGATGAATGGTAGTAGACTTGCAAAAACTCCAATTGATCTCAATTTAAAATTAGGAGATAAGAAGTAAGTTGATCAAGTGAATACAGCTTGACATTAAAAATTGGCGAGAAAGTTGATATACTTATCACATACACGGGCAAATATTGCCTTTGTTTTAAGTTCGGTAAGTCAGTTTATGTATTCTCCCTATAGGAAACACCTTGAAAAAGTTAACGGGATCTCAAACACCAAAAAGTACAACAGATAAGGTTTTACTCATTCAGAAGGCCATGTAACAGAACAAAGAAGTACGCATCAATGTAGATTAGCGGGCTCAGTTATTGATAGGAGATAGACTTCCGGACACAGTTCTTATGACTGGGAAATTTTTGTTACATGGCAAAGTAAGAATCATAATGCGGTGGCAAGGAGTAGTGTTGAGGTGGAATATCGAGTTATGGCTAATGGAATATGTGAAATGTTATGCTGAAGAGAATTCTTGAAAAGCCACGAATCCTAATAAACATGTCATTAAAGTTCTACCATGACAGTAAAGCTTCCATAAGCATACAAAAAATTAATTGCAGCATGATCACACAAAACATGGCGAGATTGATAGACACTTCATAAAAGAGAAGATTGATTGAGGGGCTACATTTTACTCTGATAGCGTAAAAAATAGCAGATATCTTCACCAAAGGACTTTTCAGACATGATAGATATCCACGCTACTAAAGGACTTTTCAAGCATGACAGATATCTTCACCAAAGGATTTTTAGAAATTTTTTCCCTTGATATCTTCTATTTTTATTATTTTCTATTTTAGTAGTTTCTACTATTAGAGTTAGCTATTATTGCTAATTTCTATTTCCATTTTTAAGCATGAGGATTTTGTGGCTTTCATAAAGTGATAGCCTTCCCCTGCTATTTATCTTGTAACAGAGTTTTAGACAATTGAAGTGGAATAATTGTTTTTCCCTCCCAAAAATTACACAGCTATTTGGGATAAGGTCATTTTTTTTATAACTAAATTTTATTTTAACAAATCAAGTGGTAAGAAACTTATTATGGTTATCCCTCAAAATTAAGCATGATTGATCGTACATCTCCAAGGAGTAAGAAAAAAGACTAAAACTTCATATGCTTTTGCTCATAATATCCAAAAATAGCATGCATCCATTCCTGTGTGCCCCAACAGGTAAGCAAACTACAGCCAGAATGGCACCTGAGAGCACCCCATTGAACACTCTCATAAGCACAAACATAAATAAAACTCCTAAAAGTCATTAAGTCATTCAAGCAAGCTACTGCATCAGCAAAATATGAAAATTAAATTTTCTAACCACTTCAAAAAATGAAAACAGCCAAATAAGCAGCTTATTTAAAAAGAAAACAAAAGATTATGAATAATTAAAAATCATTTCTAGAAAAGACCAACCTCAGGATTTCCGGATTTATCAGAGGAACCAAGCTTCCCACAGGCAAAACACTGATGTTGCTTGAGCTGGCAGTTCTTGCACAAAAAGTTTTGCATAGCCTGTACCAAAAAACTTTCTTTACAACTTGCACAAGAAATAATAAAACAAAATAACACACAAACTTATTTAACAACACCCAAATCTTTAAAATGCACAACACAACTACATTTAATAGCAGTCAAGATATTGGTTAACAATGGCACGGTTAAAATACCAACAAAAATTTTCTTTTGTGAACCCATATTCAAAATTGCTTATTCAAAAAGGATACAGTAATGGAACATCATGCCGGCATCAAAAACAGCCAGGGAGGCCGAAAGCAGCGTCACAATCTCTGAAAATAAAATTTTTGGAAGAATATAGTTTACAAAAGTTCCAGACATAGGAAAAGGAAGAAGATTTGGCCTTAACCTGTTACCAAAACTACCCACCATCACCCCTCTACAGAAACTGACACCACAAAACACATTGTCATAAACCCATAGTAAAGAAATTTAAACATGGAAACTCTGGATAATTTTACATGACCTATAGCACCTCATAACAACACTTGAGCATAATATTGCAGTACGATTGTGACCACCAGCCAGTGTGCTAATTTTGTGGCCTTTCTGATTTTGAGCAATGATGTAGAAAAATCAGCATGATCATCAACACAATAAATAACATATCTATTAGCTTTATTTGGAGGTAAATTACAAAACTGTGAAGATTAAACAGTGAATACGAAAATATAAATTTTTTCGTGCATGCATAATATTCCCATAAGAATAATGAAAAGGGAACTCCAATAAGGATGTTGCAACTAGTATTATACCTCAACTTGAAACCTGGTGAGGCCAAGCGATGCACAATCAGAATCTTCTCCAGCTCTCCTAGTTGCATGGAAGGACCTCAAACATCTTCCTTCACAGCTATAAAAAGAACATAATAACAAGCTCATAAACCCTACAAATACTAAAAGCATAGAGACACAATGAAGCAAATGAAGTTATTAAGATTTTTGGTTCCACATAACATCTCCAACAATGGAGAAAAATACTTAATTTTATGACAATCAATAGGACACGATGCAGAAAAAGCATTCATGTAGCCAATCCCACTTAGAGGGATAAAAATTTAATTTTTAAAATTAAATAAAATAACATTTGCAACAAATGGGCTAATTGTGCTTGGCATTCTGAATCCTAATTAATGTAGAAAAAATTAAGCTCCATGGTTTCCTTAGATCGTTCAGCATCAATTTTATTTTTTATTTTTTATTTTAAAAACATGTTTGTTTAGTATATTTTGTTAATATTTTATTCACTATTTTAAAGACAAATCAAGTCATTTTTAAAAACACTCAATAAAACAGTCATTGCAACCAAATATGTTTTATTTCAAGTCAAAACATAAAACATTCAAATAAAAATGAAAGCCTAGTAATTCCAAACGGCCCCTTGGGATATCATATGCCTTAGAAAGATAAGCAATACAGCAACAACGACAACAACAAAGCCTTAATCCCACAATGTGGGGTCGGTTACATGAATCCATTTTCTCCATTGCATCCTATTTCCATTTAGTTCTAATAAATTAAGCTCATTTTTTATACAATAAGCCCAAGTTTTGCTAGGTCTACGTCTGTCTTTCTTAACATAAGTCGAATCTAAAACATCTACTCTCCTAATCGAATCATCAGATGGTCGAAGTTTAATGTGACCAAACCATTTAAGACGACTATCTAATTTTGTCCGTCACTGGAGCTACACCAACCTTATCACGGATATATTCATTTTGCATTTTGTCTCTAAGTGTAAAGTCACTCATCCACCTAATCATTCTCATCTCGGCAACACTTAACTTAGTATTATTCTTCTCTTTTAAAAACCAACATTCAGCGCCATAGAGCATTGCAGGTTTCACCACCCTCTTATAAAAATTTCCTTTCCGCCTAAGTCGTAAATTTCTATCACACAAAGGACTGAAGCATTTCTCCATTTCAACCAACAACCTTGAATTCTACTATCAACATCCCCATCTAAATCACCATCGCTTTGAATAACAGACCCGAGATGACAAGCTAAATGAAAAATACAATGATAATCACACCCGTATTAATTTAGTTCAAATCAAGGAATTATAAGCATGCATATAAGACGCGAGTGTTAAAGCCGTCCATGCGAGATCGCAAAACCTTCCGCGATCGCTAGAGGATATCCCACCTATAGTGGCAATCCAGATCTAAATACAGTGATTTTCTTTATATTTTCAGTTTATTTCCTATTGCTTAATTTTTTAAAGGTTATTTTCTAGGGGCAATTACATACAGAGCATCCAAAACATTGTTATTTACAAATCAAGCAATCGCTTTTATCCATTTTCCAAATTCTTACTCTAATATCAAATTTCATGATAAAATCTCACAATATCTTTCTTTTTTATCAAATTCTCAGTGGATTAATCGTGGCACGTATAAATACATTGATTCAATAATTCAAAAAATTATTTGGGCGCTTGATTTATAAATTTCAATGTTTCGGGTGATATGTATATAATTATCCATATTTTCTATTAGGGGACATCTATACATGTTGTAATAGGGTTGTTTGGATTTTTTTAATATTTAGTTTATGAATTTTGAAAGACTTATATATGTTTTATGCTCTTCAAAGTGTTATATCATTCCTTTTTACAAGTAGTGTATACATATCTTGCTCAGAAATAGGTGGTGGTTCCCCCCTCGTCACCCAAACCTCACCATTTGTCGTTCACCGGTTGTTTTCTATCAAGACAGCCGCCTAACTCACTCAACCTGCTATCCACAAAAAAATTAGCCCCAACTACCCTTCAAAACGCAGGCACCCTTCCCTATTTCATTTCCTTGCTATTCCACAACCACACCCTCACTACATCCGCTTCCTAAACGCCTTTTAGGAGCCCTAGGGTGGTATCAATGTACCAAAGAGAAAGCAAACTAATAGCATAATCAATCACTAGTTGACTTGGTTATTTAATTAAAAAAATTTAACTACAAATCACTAATAGATTTCATCATAGAAATTAACACAGAATCTGAATTATATAAGTACAATAGTAGACTTGAAGATCATGACAAAATTGCTAACCAAAAAAACAGAAAAACGGAAAGACTGAATAAACCAAATCAATTAATTAATTAATACTATGTAAAGAAGAAAGGAACGAGGAAAACAAAAGAGATATATAATTAAGCATCACACGTAATTAAGGACAATTGCGGACCACAATATGCTTGAAAGATGAAAGAGCTACATATCCAAGAAAAATTGGTTTCATTCAAAGTGTCCACGAAATTTTACATATCGCATACTTATTCAAGAATAGGTGGAGAAGAAAATAAAGAAATAGAAATACAACTCAGCATTAAACTTTCAGAGTATGAATCATCAGGGAACATAAAATATAATTGATACTAATGCAGCTTCTATTAGACCTATTATGCACGCAGTACTTTATATTTTCATCTAGAATCAAAGCAATGACCATTCAAGTTATAAGCAAAATCTATTCTCTATCATAAGTAAAAATTAGAATGAAATTGACATTAATACCAATCATAGGGTATAATTTCATGGAAATGAAATTTAGAAAACAACAACACAATGAGAGTTTGCATCTCCATGTCAACTAAGGTCATAAGCTCTAGCTAAAGTTTCCTCAAGATCCGATATACGACACCATTGACAGACTTCTAGAATACCACTGTCGCAGATAAGGTTCTCATTTTGAAGCCACGTATAAAGTATTCTCCTAAAGAGCCATGTGTTGATATGACTTCCCCCTGCAAAAGCACATCCCTAAACAAAATTCTTGGACTTAATTATTGACGTGATGTTACCATTATCGATCAAAAGTTGGCTCATAACTCTAAAAAGTTAATGAATAACTATGAATTTACTATATCAAAAGAGAATCGTTGGTCTCTACAACCAGAGCTACAGAGTTTGCACTTTACAAACAAACTAATACTAATAAAAGACTAAACTAATATTCACACACAAACCAACAAAAATAAAAATAATAAGTGGACTAGAAGATTTTTATTCATTAAAATTACAAGGAGATTCAGACTGTTGATTTTAAAATTTTTCAAATGGTGCATTTATCGTTTTTAAATAGGTTCAAATAATAACGCGATTAAAAACTCTTGACATAGGTAGTCACAATTATGGAGGGGCACTACATTCCAAGCAAGCGCCTAATCGAGAAGGCCTTCAATACTATAAAGAACCTCCCAAGCATCAACAAGCCTCAATATGGCTCCAGCCCACCAGATCACCTTAGCATAAACATGCCCTAAGAAAGTTACTAAAACAATGGGCATCACATCACGTGCCCTCTACAAATTAGATGTTATTCGTAAACTACCTAGCATGTCTTAAAGAGGTATCCTCAATAGCTTCGTATCAAGTACATTAAATGTGGTGGAACAGCTCCCCATTAGCTAGGCATTGCAAGGGCATCATGGTGTAAAAAGACAGGCTTTGAACCTTACCATTGACAAGGATAATAGAATACATTCTTCACTAATACAACTTAATAACAGGGAGGAGGACAATACATAAGGCTTTCCATATTCTAGGAATTACGATTATTAATTTTATCAGTAGCATTCAAAAAAGGAATTTACAAAATAAGGATTTTGAAACTCAAAGAAAAGTATTTTAAGATAAGAAAATAAAGACCATATTAAAATTTTATCATATATTAGACAAATTTATATAAGAAAATGATGA
>JXCR01143250.1:3678-17127 GCA_002079205.1 Phalaenopsis hybrid cultivar | reverse complement strand
TTCAAGTGAGGATTACTATATCTGGATAGCCTTTAATGATTTTGAACTTCACTTTTCTTTCCCTAAATTTGAAACTCAAAGCATTCATTTACCTTATAAACNTAGAGGACATCTAATAGTTAATATTTTTCTTCCCTCCCCCAAACTTAAATTTTTAAATATGAAATAATACAGACAGAAAGAAAAATTATAAATATAAATCATACCTCAGTATTGTAGGCATTTTCATCATTCTGAAATTTTTGTCGGCCTTCTCAAATTTTTACTTCACCTAGTATGTAATATTAGGGGAAGCTTCTACACTATAAATCATTAGAGAGGGTAATGAAATTTTGAAATAAGTATAAAACTAAAACATTAAACAAGCACAACATTTCCTAAGACAACCACAATACTAAACAATTAAAACTAAAATGCGAAATAAAAATCACATTACATTACAAAATACTACTCAACATCTATTAAACTACACATGCACATTTAACTATAACACTAACTTTATAACAAAAATTAAAAATCATCCAAGTACAACGAAATAATAAAAATGAAAGTCCAAATACACAAACATCCATTTCTATTACAAACAAACTTACAGAAATAAAAGTACAAATATAAGTACATCAATTCATTCAATATCAAAATCCTAAGCTATATCTCATCGCCTTGATCAGCAGGTGGATCGGGATGATACTCAGTATACCGGGGGCACTCAAGAAAAGTAACATCAGGCTCACCTCTGTAGTGTCGGGCCTGAGCTTCATAAACTGCTCTAGGTGAGTTCTAGTGTTATGCTGATTAGGTGAAGCAAATTATATTAGGTGGAGAGTTGGTCCTCCGAAGGTTAATTCGATAGGGGTATGTTCCAGCAAAAGCCTTGGAAGTCCCTTTTTATAAAACATATTGTTCAAGATCTGTAATGATGTTACTTATAATTAAACAATATTTAAATTAATATGAAAGAATGTTTGGTGTGACACTTATCATTTTGTGATGCCTCGTTTCACATGTCTGCTCTATAAATATGGTGTAAACCCTTTCGATCATTTTGATTTCTTTCTCTGTGCCTTCGGTCCTTCTTCTTCTTTCGTCCTCCAATCATCTTTTGTTACTTGAAATGGCTCCCAAGTACTCTCTCATTCTATTTGGCTCCATCGCAATTGAAGACCATTCATTTTTTACAGAGAGCGTTGTGGGGGAGTTGCAAACAGGCATGTCTTTGATGGCAGCATTGTTCTTCGAAGAGGTTCATGGTCAGTGCGTGCGACCGACATTGTGGGTTCAGATTTGATCTTCTATCAAAACCAGTACAAGTATGGCCTCCTGCCAACCCTGTGCACCGAGCATTGGAGCATTTTGAATAAGTACGAGGTCATTCCATCCCATGTGCTATTGAATTCCATTATTGCGATAGTGAACTTTGCTATTTTTATTGTTGAAGGGTATCTCCTGGCCAATCGACCTATTTAGTCATTTTTATTCATTTAAGGTTAACAAGGAGGTTAAGCCATATTCTTGGCTGGCAAGAAACTCCAACTTCTTGGAGTTTAGAATAAAATAAAGGATTAGAAAAATCAATTTGTGATTGGTTCCTGCTCTAGCAACTGGGGGATTCAGACTAAGCCTTTGAAGCAGGTGGTGCATAGGCCAAATTCTCTTCCGTAGGAGATGCACATTACCGAGGCAGTTTTGAATGAGCACCTTTACTCAGTCCTGCAATATACTGATAAGGCAACTGTTACCTGTAAGGTGAAGGTGAAATGACTCAGAGTAGATAGTTTGCCTTGGATGCTGTTGAGACTGAGCAGACAAAGATGGTTAAGAAGAAGTTGGAGGAAAAGTGATGGAAGCTGAAGCATCCCTTGTTAGCAGGTACTTTACAGGAGATGCTTGAAGTTCCGCTCTCTCGTATTATGGCCTCTGTGATGGTCAATGACCAAATAAAAATATGTTGAGATTTTCATACCTATTTTACACTTATTTTGATGATATTGCACTTTAAAGAAGGGTATTTTGGATGTTTTGTTGCAAGTATGATGAATTATGGACTTTTGGAGAAAAAAAAACAAAAACGGTGCAATTTGGAGCAAAAACGAGCAAGAAATTAAATTTTGCTCTGTCACCTTTCGATAAGTCTTTCGATATTTAATCTCTTTTACAATTTTTGCATATTTTTGAATTTGATTACACTTTAAAGGAAAGTTGTTTTCATGCTTATTTTGTAGGGCTGTCTGTTAGGAACACAACGCAACTGAAATGAGGCGAAACGGAGCTAAAACGGAGCCAAATGGAGCGAAACGGTGAAGCTGCGCAGTCTGCTTGCCGACGGCGAGATTTACCCGATAAGACCGAAAAATGACAAAAGCTTGCCGACAGCGCCTTCGAGTCCGCCGACGGGGCCCGAGACGACTATCGACTGACTTTTGGCAGTTATGGGCTGAAATTCAACATATTTGGACGCTTTTTAAAGGACTCTTGTGGCAACTCTTCAAACTTTGTCCCTACACTTTAAAAGAACGATTTTAGGTTAGAAAAAGAGGGTTTTTTGTAAGAGGAATGTTAGGAAAAGTGTGGAGAAAGTTTAGGGTTTTTTAGAATAGGAGTAGAAAAGTAGATTTCTACCCTTTTGGAGAGATTGAAGAGGAGATTTTGAGAGAATTTGTAAGGAGATGTTCTAGCATTGCATGGATAGGCGGGAGACTTTGTGGGAGAGATATTCATCTTTCTTTCAAAGGAAAAAAACTAAGTATTGTGTTCTTCTTTATCTTTTGATAAGGAGATGTTCTAGCATTGCATGGATCGGCGAGAGTCTTTGTGGGAGAGATTTTCTTCTTTCTTTCAAGGGAAAAAGCTAAGTATTTTGTTCTTCACTTTCAAGGGAGAAAGCTAAGTATTGTGTTCTTCATTATCTTATGGTTTTGTAAACACTTATCTAGTAGCTTTGGTTAAATGAAGTTTCCGTTGTGTTTTCTTCGTGCTTTGTGATGGGCTTCTCTTACTATTTCTTCTTGTTTGGACATAATGGTATGAGAAGATTATGCTGTTATTTTCATTTTACTTTTTCTTTTGTAATGAGTAAAATTCATGTTTAGGATTTTTTTATGCATGTTAGAAGCGGATTTAATTATCAATGTGATGGATTTTACTTGCACTTTATTTACATTACAATAAAGTTCTATGTTTAGGATTTTGTGATGCATGTTAGAAGTGGATTTAATTATCAATGTGACGGTTTTTACATGCACTTTATTTACATTACAATAAAGGCCTATGTACTGTTAAAAGTCGTTGTAATTGCATTAAGACCCAAGTGAACTGTGTAATTCTCAACAAAGTAGAACCACATTTAGTTCCATGGATGGTTAAGTTCATGGGAGTTGAATGCTAAATAAATAGGGAAATATACTTTGATGGGCGTAGAATTGGAGATTTTAGGGTGACAGACTAGAATCCCCAATTCAGTCCTATTGTTTGAGTACTGAAGCAGAGATGTTAGCCCTCAGGCAAGGGGAACGTGAGAGCTCCAAAGTGAGAGCCGGTATCCTCCCAACTTAGCCACAGATTTAGTAAATAAGCATAGGATTAGTCAATGTTCTTTATGCCTAGACCAAATGGTAAAGAATAGGATTGCTCCTATTTGGCCCATAATATTTAATGCATCTCATTCATTTACAGTATCAAATTCGTTACATAATAATAGTAATATTTAATATCTCAAAATTCTCCAAACCAATTCATCCAAAAAGGGTTATCTTTAGAATTAATATTTGTATTTAGGAGTATTTATTAGTTGTGTTAAACTTAAGACTTACATTTAGGAGTATCTGTTAGTAAAACCTCTTAAATCGCACTTCCAAACTAAGGACTAATAGTAGCAGATTATAATTTGACTAAGGACCTCTTATCTCGCTTCCCTGTGGGATCGATAAAAGGGTCTCCACTAGAGCCCTATATACTTGAGCGATACGTATACTTGCATTTGAAATTGTGACTTTACAAAATCATTATAAATATAAAAATTTGGGTTCATAAATTCTTACATATTAAACGTTGCATCAAGTTTTTAGCGTCATTGCCGAGAGTTTAAATCTTCTAGTAGTGGTGTCAAATTCTTATATTTTTAGGTATATAAAAAGTCGCGATCAAGTTTTTGGCGTCATTGCCAAGGGTTTAAATCTTCTAGTAGTGGTGTCAAATTCTTTTATTTTAGGTATATAAAAAGTCATTGTCAAGTTTTTGGCGCCATTGCCGGGGAAGCTTTGGTAAGAACTTTAGGAGAATTTTAGTTGAAGTAATTAGGCTTAGACTTGGAAAATTGTTGTGTCGTAAAAACTGTTTTGTGTGAAAAGTGTTTTTATATGAAAAAGTTTTAAAAAAAGTTTTGGTTTATGAAAAATAAGGTATTCGTGAAAATGTTTTGTTGTGTTGAATATATTTCATCTGTTATTTGTTTAATTGTTAACGTATTGTTTGTTGTGTTGCGTATGCGAAACAAATAATCTGCAGGACTTGTACCTATGATCACGAGTTTGAAAAAAAGAAAAAATAAAAATACAAAGAGGACTCAAAAAACTAGAAATTTAAATGGAAAACTTTCAAAATAATAACTTGAAAAATCATCATACTCCATTGAGGGATTGAGTAAATCCTACGTCATATGAAATTCACTCAAGTATACAAAACCCTGTCGTAGAAGCTGACTCGTTTGAAATAAATCCTGAGATTATCCAACTGGTGCAGAATAATCAGTTTGGGGGAACTCCTTTGGAGGATCCCTATTTACACTTATCAAATTTTATAGAACTTTGTGCTATATTTTTTTATAACGGTATGTCAGACGATGCTGTCAAAGGGATAAGGCTAAAATGTGGTTATACTCATTAGCACTTGGCTCTATTAAAAATTGGGAGGAGTTAACTCAAAAATTCATAACTAAGTATTTTCCACCTTCAAGGCTACTAAAACTTAGAAACGATATTATCTCATTTTGTCAGTATGAAGGGGAATCAATATACAAAGCCTGTGAAAGATTTAAGGAACTCCTAAGAAAGTGTCCACACCATGCTCTGCCTGATTGGTTAATCATTCAAACTTTTTACAATGGGTTAGTAGGATTCCTTAGGTCTATAATTGACACTGCTGTCGGTGGATCATTAATGTCAAAACCATTTGATGAAGCGTATGCGTTAATTGAAAATATGGCTGCAAATAAATTTCAATGGCCCTCTACAAGGGTAAATCCTAAAAAAGTAGTCAGTTTTCATGATTCAGATGTGATTATAATTCTTGCATCTCAAGTTGTTGCAATATAAAAGAAGTTGTACCAATTTGGAATAACCAAACTCAATTTACTTCAATAAGTGAGGAAAGTTCATTAGGGCATATGATTGATTCTAACTTATCATATGAGACTTTAAATACCATAAACAACCCATATTCTAACTTTTACAACCCAAGTTAGAAGAACCATCCTAATTTTAACTGGAATCATACTACTGACGGTGGAAACCAAAAATGAGAAAATAAGCATGCAAATCCTAATGAGAGTTGGAATAATCAGGGGAACACAAACTATAAACCTTCATATCTACCGGACTCTAACAATGATCAACAGTTTGAGAATAAGAAGATGTCTATGGAAGAAGTAGTATTGCAATTGGGAAACCAGTTGTAAAGTCAAAATGTTGTGATTAGAAACATAGAGAATCAACTGAGACAAATTGCTAATTCACTTAGTAATAGACTCATTAGAAACATAGAGAATCAACTGGGACAAATTGCTAATTCACTTAGCAATAGACCCAAAGGGACAATTTCTAGAAACATTGAGATCAACCCTAAAGAGAACACTAATGAACAAGTAGAAGCTGTCCAATTAAAAAGTGGAAGAAGGATAGAGAATGTGGTATAAAAAGAGAAAAATTTGTGAGAAAAACAAAGGAAAACTAAAAGACCTGAAGAACATGTTTCTAAGGATCTGGAAAAATTAATATCTCCAACTAAAATCAGTTTAGAAAGACCACCACCTTCATTTCCTCAAAGACTTAGACAACATGAGTTGGATAAAAAAAATTCAAAATTCATGGATGTACTTAAGAAGTTAACGATAAATATTCCTTTCACTGAGGCTTTGAAACAGATGTCAAGTTATGCAAAATTTATGAAGGAGATATTAAACAAGAAAAGGAAGTTTGAGGACTACGAGACAGTTGCACTAAGTGAGGAGTGCAGCGCTATACTTCAGAAAACTTTTCCTCAGAAACTTAAAGATCATTGTAGCTTTACAATTCCTTATGTAATTGGAAAACGATTATATGGAAAAGCTTTATGTGATTTAGGATTGAGCATTAATGTGATGCCTCTATCTATATTTAAAGGGTTAGGTTTAGCCGATATTTCTCCCACTACTATAACTCTTCTGTTAGTTGATCGATCTATCATTTATCAAAAAGGAATTATAGAAGATGTGCTTGTTAAAGTGGATACATTTATCTTTCCTATGGACTTTATTGTATTAGATATGGAGGAAGATAAAGAATATCCCATTATTTTGGGGGACCTTTTTTTATTACTGGACAAGCTATGATAGATGTGCAAAAAAGGAAAGTTAACTATGAATATTAATGACCATGAAACCACTTTTGATGTTTTAAAGGCTATAAAATATCCAACTGAGAGAAAAGATGATGATTGTTTTCGGATGGATGAAATTGATCATCTAAGTAAAAACTATTTCAAAAAAAGTATTGAGAGTAAGTTAACAGATGAGATCGAAATGGGCTTTCATGATGAGTCTAAAATATTGTTTAAAGAAGACTGTATGTATGTTCAGGAGAGGTGTGAAATGATGGACGTTACCAAAAATAGTAAACTTTTAATTTCATCTGATGAAAAATCTCATGACCTTAAAATGAATTTACCTCATACAAATTTAAAGCCTACCTATTTGGTGAATTCATATACACCATCAGTCTCTATATCTTCATATTCGACTCAATCACAAGGTGACCCTGAATTGAATGATGAAATCAGTAAAAGATCTCCTATGAAGGAGTTATTCAAAGTCACTGAATGACATATTCGGTGGTATACAAATAAAATGAACGAGATTCTGATGCTGGGGCAGATTATTAATGTAATTAATAGTTACCCCCCAGAGATTTTGCCTAGTGTTACTGAGATAAATCCTAAGGAAATGAATTATGAGCAATTTAAAATTATTGAACTGATATTTAGAAGAGAATTCAAGGATTTGTTTCAAAAGAGCTTTGAGTTGAGGGATAAAGACAAGGAAATTGAAAGATCAATGGAAGAAATTCCTAAAGAATTGGAAGATAATTTGAAACAAAAGAGTAACATAGAAGATATTGATCTAGAATCTGAATTATCTAGAGAGAATCTGATCCAAAATTTGGGAGATCTTGAATTATCATATAAAGATCCATTTCTTATAAATTTCAAGTATGATATTAATATGCAAATTGAGAAAATTCTAGAAGAATATTGGATCTAGAAAAAATATGAGGAACAAGGATATGAATCAATATAAAAAAGAAGAGCTGAAAGAAAAATTTAAATTTGAGGACTTTGTAGGAATCCCTGAATCTGAAAAAATTGGGCTATTGATCAAGGATTACTTAATTGGAATTTTGATCCAGGTGGAATCATTTGTCGGGCTAGCGACGTTAAATAAAGCGTTTTATGGGAGGCAACCCATAGTTATCTGTGTGGTTTGATTTAGCATGCTTAGGAGTCATGATTGTTAGTGTTATATTGTGTTTGCTTTAGTGTGGATTGATCTATTTGCTTGATGTTTGGTAGATGTTTGGAATGTTAGTGTTTTGATTTACTTTTTGTGTGTCATGAGGGTGATGATTCCTTAAATTCTTATTATGGTTAGACTTGTATGTTTTATTATAGTAGTTGGATTGACGAGTCCACTACAACTCGGGTCTCACCCGGACTTGAGTTTTACGAAAGAAATTATGAATTTTTACAGTGTTAGTTCCATCTCAATATTGTTACTTCCTTTCTTAGACTTTGTTTTCATTTGATAGGAGTCGCGAACCTATTTGATGAGTAACTTATGGATGATTTTACACTGTACTTATAAATGCTAGATCTGCTTAACTATTGGGATATGGTGATGTCTTGTGTTGGTGCTCGAGAACCAATATATCAGGGATAATCTTATCTTTGGGATTAGAATCTATAAAATCATTTATAAGCACCCAATAAATTTGTGTAGGGATTCTGTTAGAAATTGGAAGTAAGTTAGTAAGATGCGATGAGATGGAGGAAGAATTGACTTCATTTATCTTGTTTGTGCGTTTGTATTTGTGTTTGTGTTACAATTTATAAGAATTGAAGAACATTTTTATATTTCAATGCTGATACATGTTATGCTAGTTAAATTTGTACTTATTTCAAAATTTCATTACTCAGCCAATTCTCTAATGATTTATATGTATAGAAAGCTTCTAATATTAGAGACCAGGTAAAGTAGACCTCTAATGATTTATATGTGTAGAAAGCTCCTAATACTACAGACCAGGTGAAGTAAAAATTTGAGAAGGACTGCAAAAATTTCAGAATGATGAAAATGCCTAAAATACTGAGGTATGATTTACATTTAGAATTTTTCTTTCTACCTTTATCATTTTATATTGAAAAATTTAAGTTTTGGAGATTTATATTTAGATTTTTTCTTTCCACCTGTATCATTCCATATTGAAAAATTTAAGTTTGGGGGAGGAAGAAAAAGATTAACTATTAAATGTTCTCAATTTAAATATTTTCAAAAATTATTAATATGATTTTATGAAGTAAATTTAATTCAGATTACTNATTTTGTAGATTAAGATATTTAGTATAAGCGAATAAGACTATAGTTAACTATTTAAAGTAAACAAAACTATATTTTGAAGTATTAAGAATCTTGGAAATTCATTTGAGAAGAAAAGATTGAGGCTCAATGATGTAAAAGCTATGAAATATTTATAAGGTAAAGGAATGCTTTGAGTTTCAAATTTAGGGAAAGAAAGGTGATGTTCAAAATCATTAAAGACTATCCAGATATAGTAATCCTCACTTGGAAGGAAAAAGAAAGGATTGAAAACAATCCCTGAAAAGAAAAGAAAAATATATAGGATTGAAAACGAATGCTTTGAGTTTCAAATTTAGGGAAAGAAAAGTGAAGTTCAAAATTATTAAAGGATATCTAGATATAGTAATCTTCACTTGAAAAAAAGAAATGTGATGTTCAAAATCATTAAAGGCTATCCAGATATAATAATCTTCACTTGAAAAAAGAAAAGTGAAGTTCAAAATCATTAAAGGTTATCCAGATATAGTAATCCTCACTTGAAAAAAAGAAAAATAAAGGGATTGACAACAATACCTGAAAAGAAAAGAAAAATATATAGGATTGAAAGCAATCCAAATGAAAAAGAGAAAAGAAAATAAAGAAAAAAATATAAAAGTGAGGAGAAGCTTGAGAAGATGCCTAATTAAAAATTGGCTTCACTGGACCTACCTAAAGGGAAAACCTAAATACACTCCTGAACTTATATTTATGGATTAGCATCTTTTACTAAATAGTGTTTTCATGAAGCTCCTATCATTTGAATAGTCTAAGTGAATTGATATTATAACATATAGTCATTCTTGAAATGAATAAAAAACTAGAACTCTTAAACTTGATGACTAGATAATCTTGTACCTACAGTGTTAATTGAATTACTTGAATTTTTTCTGAAAATCTCAGTATGGTATTTATTTATATCAAACTTATAGTATTTATGCTACAATAGATCATTACTTTTATGTAGTATTAAAATTACTTGAGGACAAGTAATAATTAAGTTTGGGGGATTTTGACCAAAGAAAAATATGTTGATATTTTCATACATATTTTACATTGATTTTGATGATATTGCACTTTAAATAAGGGTATTTTTGATGTTTTATTGCAAGTATGATGAATTATGGACTTTTGGAGAAAAAGAAACAAAAATGGTGCAATTTGGAGCAAAAACGAGCAAGAAATGAAATTTTGCTGTATCACCTTTCGATAAGTCTTTCGATGTTTAATCTCTTTTACACTTCTTGCATATTTTTGAATGAGGTTTCACTTTAAATGAAGGTTTTTTTATGCTTATTTTGTATGGCTATCTGTTAGGAACACAAAGTAACTGAAATGGGGCGAAATTAAGCTAAAACGGAGCAAAATGGTGGAGCTGCGCAGTTTGCTCGCCGACGGCGCCCAAAACGGTGCCGACGGAGAGATTTACCTGAGAAGACCAAAAAATGACAGAAAAGCTCGCTGACAGTGCCCTCGAGCCCGCCGCAGTGCCCTTGAGCTCGCCGACAACACCCAAGACAACTATGGACCGACTTTTGGGCGGTTATGGGCCAAAATTCAACGTATTTGGACGCTTTTTGAAAGGACTCTTGTGGCAATAAGAGGAATGTTAGGAAAAGTGTGGAGAAAGTTTAGGATTTTTTAGAATTGGAGTAGAAATGTAGATTTCTACCCTTTTGGAGAGATTGAAGATGAGATTTTGAGAGAATTTGTAAGGAGATATTCTAGCATTGCATGGATCGGCGGAAGACTTTGTGGGAGAGATATTCATTTTCCTTTCAAAAAGAAAAAGCAAGTATTGTGTTCTTCATTATCTTTTAATTTTTGTAAACACCTATCTAGTGGATTTGCTTTGGTTAAATGAAGTTTCTGTTGTGGCTTCTTCGTGTTTTGTGATGGGCTTCTCTTACTCTTTCTTCTTGTTTGGAAATAATGGTATGAGAAGATTTTGTCATTGTTTTCATTTTCCTTTTCTTTCGTAATAAGTAGAATTCATGTTTAGGATTTTTTGATGCATGTTAGAAGCGGATTTAATTATCAATGTGATGGATTTTACTTGCACTTTATTTACATTATAATAAAGGTCTGTTGTAGTGTTAAAATTTGTTGTAATTGCATTAAGACCCAAATGAACTGTGTAATTCTCAACAAGTAGAACCACATTCATTTCCATGGATTGTTAAGTTCATGGGAGTTGAATGCAAATAAATAGGGAAATATACTTTGATGGGCGTAGAATTGGAGATTTTAGGGTGACAAACTAAAATCCTCAATTCAGTCCTATTGTTTGAGTACTAAAGCGGAGATGTTAGCCCTCAGGCGAAGGGAATGTGGGAGCTCCAAAGTGAGAGCTGGTATCCTCCCAACCTAGCCACAGATTCAGTAAACAAGCATAAGATTAGTCAATGTTCTTTATGACTGGACCAAAGGGTAAATAATAGGATTGCTCCTATTTGGCACATACAATATTTAATGCATCTCATTCTTTTATATTATCTAATTCATCACCCAAGAATAGTAATTTTTAATATCTCAAAATTCTCCAAACCAATTCATCCAAAAAGGGTTATCTTTAGAATTAATATTTGCATTTAGGAGTAGTTATTAGTTGTGTTAAACTTAAAACTTAAATTTAGGAGTATCTGTTAGTAAAACCTCTTAAATCGTACTTCCAAACTAACGACTAATAGTAGTAGATTATAAATTGACTAAGGATCTGTGGGATCGATAAACGGGACTCCACTAGAGCCCTGTATTACTTGAGCGATACGTATACTTGAGTTTGAAATTGTGACTTTACAAAATTATTATAAATATATAAATCTGGGTTCATAAATTCTTGCATATTAAACATTGCATCAAGTTTTTGGCGTCATTGCCGAGGGTTTAAATCTTCTAGTAATGGTGTCGAATTCTTGTATTTTTAGGTATATAAAAAGTTGCTGTCAAGTTTTTTGCGTCATTGCCGAGGGTTTAAATCTTCTAGTAATGGTGTCAAATTCTTGTATTTTTAGGTATATAAAAAATCATTGTCAGTCAACACCAGTGGTGCGAGGTTCATAACCTCTGTGTCTAGAACTATATGTTATTCAAGGTACAATGACCGAATAATGTTCTATTATCGCTTAAAAATCTGTTTCCCATTTTTTTGATGCATGGGAAGGTGATGGGAGGAGGCCAATTTCTGAAGGAACTCTGGGTGAAACTACAATTGCAGCCAACTCTTCTTCAAAATCTGACACGTCGATCAACGTGCCATCGATTATGATTTCCCCTTATTTGTTTACGTCGTTGTCAAAAGAGGCGGCCCCATCTTCCAGTTACAAGGGGACGCTGTCTGTAGGCAAGGAAAGGAGCTAGTGAAAGAGGTGGCCTCCCCTCCTCCCCCTACGCTGAAAAAGAGTTGGAGGGATTTCGAGTGGAAGAAGTGGCCACCTCATCTCCCTTTATTCATCTTCTGGCCCTCTATTTATATTGACCTATTTGTACATTTATAGAAAGGAGAGAACAATTATGGAAACTGCTGTTAATGTAATTAATGCGTTAATTTAATATCATATTTGCATTACAATTTAAGTATAATACAACACTTATCAGTTGTTCGACGGTTTGAGTTCAATTGACCAAGGCGACCGGTCACGTGACGGTCACTCCTACCAAGGTAATGTCGATTAGTCGATTGGTTGCGGCCGGACCTCCTTGCAAGGAGTTTAGGTAGTTGAGACCATAAGCGTGGTTTGCCAATTGGATCCTCTGACATTGCATGTCGGGCGACTTGATCTACTGATCGGTTGTCAGATGGCTAGTTCAAATCACACTTCTTTAGCTCGATGCTTTGATTTCCCGACAATCATCCTTGTTCATTTGATTACTTTGAGATTAGTGCTGACAGTTTTTGCGCATGCAATTATGAAAGAAAGATAGACCTAAATTTATTATTGGAAGATGTACAAACATACCACTCAATTTCTATCTATTTACATGTCTAATATCTAAACTTCAATTTTTACATATACCCCACATTATCTATGAATGAAAAGTTGTATTTCACTTTTAAAAGTAAAAATAGTTGTATTTTTTATGTGTTATGAATGACAAGGAGCTATTTTGTTACAAGTAGAATTTAGTTTAGATGAGATTCAGTAAATCATGTAAAACTAGATTTATCAAATCCAGAGGTTGTTAAATCCTGAAAACCATTTAATATATTAGTAAGTAAATCTCAAGAAATTGTTCCTTTTATTATGATTTATGTGGTTAAAAGTATTGGAAGAATGCGTCTGCTAAAGACATAAATCGCACACATTAGAAGCATACCTTCAAAACCAATCATATGAATTCCAAATGTCTTCAAGAGTTAAAAACTTAACATTGCATGTTAATGATATAATTATTAAGTTTAGTCAAAGTTAATTAAAATACAAACAATTTTTAGTGCTTGATATATATACACGCCATATTTCCTAATCATTTGGTAGTCATCTGCTTCGTCAGTTGTAAGTCTCATTTGGTTTAGGGTTTGAATCTACCAGACAACTGATACTATATGGTGGCACTCGAGTGGTTAGGTGCATGGGTCTAACCCAGAC
>JXCR01143248.1:114662-169023 GCA_002079205.1 Phalaenopsis hybrid cultivar | reverse complement strand
TCATTACAATTTATGTATTTTTCCCTTTCATGGGATTTCGGTCCAAACTTTTTCCTGTTTTTAAGATTTATTGAAGTTTAGATTTCTGTGTTACCTTGTTTCCGGTATCATCTTGGTATCAGAGCATGATTTTCACACATCATTTTTCTTCCTTCTCTGAGTTCTTGCACATTTCATCCATTTTCTTTTCATTTATTTTTCAAATTTCTCTTTTCTCTGGAATTACTACCAGATTTTTTATCTTGTTTTTTCTGAATTTTGGTGGCTGCAAGAACTTTGCTGTCAGTCCAGATTTTCCTGGATTTGCACTCCAGGTTTTCCACGGTTTTGTTGTCCAGATCTGCTTATTTCTGTCCGAATTACAGTTCTTGCAGTTTTGCACTTCCACTTTTCCAGAAATCTAGTTTTTTCTTTTTTCCAGCAGGTTCTTGCGTGCTCTAGCCTCAATTCTCTGCTGTCCAGCCGTGGTTTTCCTCTATATAGCTTGTGGAGGATTGCTATTGGGTATCTGCAACCCTGTCTTTCGTTTGCAGACTGCTCATGTTATCCTTGTTACAGGGAAGATTGTTTTATCGCAATTTTAGCTTCAGAATTCTTGGGTTGGAAGAATCTGTTGCTGTGAATTCCAAATCTATAGATCAATTTCATTCTTGTCGTGAATCCTAGTTCTGTAAATCGGCTCATGGATTTTCCTAGTCTATCCCTGCATTCATTTGTTGTTCTTTCTTCCAATCATGTTGCTATAAAGGAATAATGTGCCTCCAGCCTGAGATTTGGTTGTTGAAGGAAAGCAACAAGAATTTCATCGTCTAAAAACAAGATTGACACTTCTTGAAATGTGAGATATAGAGGGACATTATATTGAATCCGGAAATGAGGTGATCGACAATGAAGAAGATAACCCATTCCGTCAAAGAGACTCCTAGTGGTGATGAATAACCTCTATGTATGTTGATGCTTGAAAATCGATGGAAACCTCCAGATTTTTTAATAAAATTAACCTTCCTGATTTTGATGGAAGATTGGATCACGATAAATTCATCAATTGGTTATATACATTTGATCAAATTCTGAAACTCAAGGTGTCACAAGAGCATATGGTCAAACTAGCGGCTATCAAATTGAAGAATAGCGCCTCATATTGGTGGGAAACTTTGAAGAGGACTCAGAAAAGAGGATAAATCTGAGATGACGTCGTGGACCAAAATAAAGAAAGATATGCAACGAAAATTCTTACCCGAGCATTAACTGCAAGAATTCTTTATCCGGCTTCATAACTTTCATCAATAAGAATTATCCGTGGAGAAATATATCGCTGAATTCGAACAGTTGGGGCTGAAGTGCATTCTTTCCGAGCCCAAAGAACACACTATTACAATTTTTTGGATGGACTACGACCATCTATCGCTAATGTGGTTCAACTCCAACATTTCTGAATGTTACAGGACGTGATTAACTTGGCGGTGACGGTTGAAAAACTACAGATTATGGATAGGAACACTTTAATGTATTCCTACCAATGATTTGGGGTGGTTCCAACAAATCAATCCACTTCAGGGCTTAGGCCGGTGGTCCAAATGCTGAAAACAACAACAAAACTGTTGTCCAACTGCAAGGGATTGCTACCACAACGAGGGAAGGAACTACATCCGGTATTCAATGCTTCAAATGTCATGGGTTTGATCGCATAGCCTCGCTTTGTGATAAGACGTATCCCAAGTTTTGAACGATTTTCCAGTAAGGTTTTGTTACATCATAACATCTTTAGAACCCGGTGCACATTTCTGGACAAAGTTTGTAGCCTTATTATTGATAGTGGAAGTTGGGAGAACGTGGTTGCAACAACCATGGTGGGGAAGCTTGGGCTAACTACTCAACCTCTCATTCCTATCCCTACCTCACGTGGCTCAAGAAGGGGGCTGAAATTTAAGTCAGTTGACAATGCCTGATATCGTTTTCGATTAGTTGGAAATTTTAAGAGCAGGTTTTATGTGATGTAATTTGTATGGACGCTCATCACATATTGCTTAGTCGGACTTGACAATATGATTGTCGTGCAATTCATGACGGATATGCTTACACTTATTCTTTTATCAAAGAGGGAATTCAAACTACTTTGTTGAATATGGAGGAGATTCAGGCGTGATTTGAAATCAACACTTTTACCCCCGTGCCTTTGATTGATCTTCGGGAGAGAGCTATAGGGTACCTCTTGATTATAATTGAGAGTTCCAGACAACTACCTGCAACTCTTTCTAAAGTGCAGGGATTGATGCAACAATTTGAAGTCATATTTCTTGCTGAGGTTCATGCAGGGATTGCCTTCTATGAGAGAGGTACAACATGCCATTGACCTTGTGCTGGTTTGGTCATCCCCATTAAACCCTGCACATAATATGTCTCCAAAGGAGCATGAGGAACTTAAACACAAAGTGGATGAGCTGAACCACAAAGGCTTGGGGCGACATGGTGCTAGCCTGTGCTCGGTTATGAAGCTCTTGGTTTAAAAGAAGGTTGGATTTGAATATTTAATGTTGTAAGATGCTTGACTCACCAAAATTAACATACCGGGAGATTAGAACAACTCCATCTTTCAACGCCTCTAAGTTGCTTGTTCATTAGGAATTAAATTATGAGATTGTTCAATATGAGCGAACCTTGCCAAACTTCAAAAGGATGATGCGAGAGCAAGATTTTGATTTCAGTTTGTGGCTTGATATATGTGTTTCAATTTGTTGTTGTGTCTCTATATTTTTGGGTTGTATACTTGTAATTAGGAGAGTCCTCTATAAATAGGGGTTGTTTTGTATGGACTGAGGATGGATAGTATTTTGATTGGTTGTAAGAACTTTTCCCGTATTCTTTCGGGTTAAGAAGTGTATTAAGTATCCTGGAGTGGCACCCATGCGATGATCAACCATTTTTCATTACGGTGTATGCATTCATCCCTTGGGATTTTCGGTCCAAACTTTTTCTTTTTTTTTGGATTTCCCAAAGTGCAGATTTTTTATTTACCTTGTTTTTGTTATCATCTTGTTATCAGGACACAATTATGTTTTCTTTTCATTCTTCGAGCTCTTCTGCATTTCATCCCTTTTCTTTTTATTAATTTTTGAGATCACCTTTCTCTGAAATTTTGTCCAGATTTTTTTTCCTGTTTTTTTCTGAATTTTGGTGGCTGCAACAATTATCATGCTGTTTTCTGCCCAAATTTTCCGGGATCTGCAGTCCAGGTTTTCCACAGTTCTGCACTTCAGATTTTGCCTTTTTTGTCTGCATTCCAGTTCTTGCAGTTCCAGTTATCTAGAAATTTGTTTTTCTGGCTTTTCTAGCAGGTTGTTGCGGCTTATGGCTGCAATTTTCCTCTGTTCAGCCGGGGGCTTCCTCTATCAAGCCGATGGTTTCCTCTGCTATCCAGATTCTCTGCTTTGTTGGCCACAAATTTTCTCTGTCCAGTCGTGGGTTTCCTCTGTACAACCTGTGGAAGATTGCTATTGGGCATCTGCAGCCATGTCTTTCATTTGCAAATTGCTGATGTTATCCTTGTTACCGTGATAATTGTTTTATTGCAATTTGGGCTTCAAAATTCTTGAATTGCAAGAATCTGTTGCCGTGAATTTCAAATTTATAGATCAATTTTAGTTTTGTCGGGAATCCCAGTTCTGTAAATCGGCTCAAGGATTTTCTTAGTCTATCCCTGCATTCATTTTTGATTCTTTCTGCTCCCAATCATGCTGCCAATGAGGAATAATGTTCGTCCAGCCTTAGTCTTGGTTGTGGAAGAAATGCAATAAGAATTTCGATATCTACAAACAATATTAGCGCTTCTTGAACAACGAAATTCAGAAGTACGTCAAAATGAACCAGAAAATGCGTTGATCAGGGAGGAAGAAGATAACCTATTCCATCAAAGAGACATCCAGTGGTGCTAAACAACCTCTATGTTCGTTGGGGCATGACGATGGAAACCTCTAAATCTCGGAATCAAAATTGACCTTTCTGCAAAATTGATCTTTCTGATTTTGATAGAATATTGGATCCCAATAAATTTGTCAATTGGCTACATACAGTTGAACAAATTCTAGAATTCAAGAAGGTGTCACAAAAACATATCGCCAAACTAGTGATGATCAAACTTAAGAAGGCCTCACTTTGGTGGGAAAGCTTGAAGAACATTTGGCAAAGAGAGGGAAGATCCACTATCACGTCGTGGACCAAAACGAAGTATGAAATGCAATGAAAATTCTTACCCAAGCAGTAACAACAAGAAGTCTTTATTTGGCTTCATAACCTTCATCAACAAGAATTATCCGTGGAAGAATATATCGCTGAATTCGAATAGTTAGGGATGAAGTGCAATCCATGTTTTTGGGTAGGGCGTTTAATTGTTACGGGTTGAGTGCAAGCCTCAAGGCGTCGGACGTAAGCCCCACAATATAAAAAAGAAAGAAATATAAATATTAAGAGAAAAAAATTAGTTGTGCTTAATAACAAAATTATTAAACATATTAAAAGAACTTATACTCATTCAATTTCAAAATAGTTTTTTTAGGATTAGAATCTTCAAGATTTTAACATAAATCTATCACAAAAAGTAGAAATAAATCAAAATAAGTAAACAGGTTTGAACCAATAAATAAACTTGTGCTCACTTGATTTCAATCATTCAATGTTATTCATTCTTCAAGTTCACTGTCAATCTTTTTTCTTCACCAATAGTTATGCCTAAATGATAATTAGGTCCTTCATATTGTCTGCATTCATTATCCACTTAATTAAAGTCATCATGATGCTCAATCTAAGGTGCATTCACAATTTGTTATTCCTTATTATTATTGCAAATTATAAAAACAAACAAAATAACATTCTTAAATATTTAAGATTTTATTTTTGTAAGAATTAATAATTATGTAAAGGACAACTAAATGTAAATAAGAAACCTGTTCTTTCATTTGTATTAGTTGTGGGTGATGCATTAAACAATCAACCAAAATTTATGATTGTTTTTATACATTTCTATTGATGATATTGCACTTTAAGAAATGTTTTTTTGTGTTTATCTTGCAGGTACAATAGGTAATTGAAGTGAGGAAACCAGGCGAGGACTTGGAGCTAGATGGTGCAAAGTGGCACTGGCGTCTAGGTGTCGAAAATTTGGGTGCCTAGGCGCCAGCCCATGCTTTACCAACCCGAGAGGTTGGCGCTTAGGCGTCAACCATTGGGCGCCTTGGCGCCGGTCCATGTCTTACTAACCTGAGAGGTTGACGCTTAGGCGTCATCATGATATTAGCAACTTGGCGCCAGACTCTTGGGTGCTGAGGCACCCATTCATTCCACAACAAACCAAGAGTTGGGCGCTTAGGTGCCAGTCTCTAGGCGCCTATGCGCCAGCCTCTGGGCTCCTAGGTGCCTGAAACTGCCGGGAGCAGTTGCTGCAGTTTGCGACCCTGAACGTGGAAGAACGTATAGGGGATCGTGTAGGGATGATGGGGAGTTGTGGAAGCTGTCGTAAAGTGTCTATATATAGCAGAGGAATGCAGGTTTGAAATGATTGATGCTCTTGGGAGTACTTAGTGAGTTCTGCTTGGAGTTCCTTGTTCCAGTGTCAGAGAGGAGATTTTCCAGTGCAGAGGCTTAGGGAATCAAGAAATGTGGTTGTTGAGTCATTTTCTGGTCGTTGTAAAGGAGAACTTAGCTAAGTATCATTGTATTGATTGTTGTCTTTCAGTTGCATCAAATTGTTAGTGGATTTTTCTTTGATTCAATGAAAATGTTTGGTGCTTTCAACATGCTTTTTGGGTAAACCTTTCACTCTTTCTTATGATGATTATATTAGATGAAGGAGATGCTTGCAAAACTTCTGTTGCGGTATGTGTGTAATATTAAAAAATTTCTCTTTTATTTACCTAAATAGTGAGTTATACGCCCCACTGGGGTGTAAATTAAGCTCTTAGGGCCTATAGGGTGATCCAATGCGTAAGCCCTTTAAGGATTGAGCTCCCCTTGTGGGCTTGGGGCAAATTGGCTTGTATTCAGCCCCTGGGCTGCGCCCCATTAATGCATCTCATAATAGTTTGCAATTTTTTCGAGCCCGAAGAGCACACTATTGTACGTTTTTTTTAGGTCTACGATTTTCTATCACTAATGTGGTTCAACTCTAACCGTTTCGAACATTATAGGACATGATTAACTTGGCGGTAAATGGTGAAAGACAACAAAAATAGGGTAGAAGCACTCCAATATGCATTTCTACTAATGATTTGGGTAGTTCCAGCAATTCAGTCCACTTTTGAGACATGTCGTTGGTTGAAATGTTGAAAATAGCAGCAAAACCTCTCCCGCCGCAAGGGACTATTACAACAACGAGGGAAGAAATTACATCCGGTATATTGATGCTTCAAATGTCATGGATTCGACCTTATGACCTTGACTTGTCCTAACCGATGATCTAGGCACGCCCCATTTATGCCTCTCAAAACAGAGTGCAATCTTTTCAAGCCGAAGAGCACACTATTGCACGTTATTCGAGTGGTCTACAACCGTCCATCGCTAATGCGGTTCAACTCCAGCCGTTTAACTCTGCAGTAAATGTTGAAAACAACAAAAATTGGGTATGAACACTCCAATATGCATTCCTACCAATGATTTGGGCGATTCTAGCAAATCAGTCCACTTTTGAGGGTGGTCGAAATGTTGAAAACAATAGCAAAAATTCTGTCTGGCGGCTAGGGACTGCTACCACAGTGAGGGTAGGAACTACATCTGGTATAATGATGCTTTAAATGTCATGGGTTCGGCCACATAGCCTTGACTTGTCCTAAACGATGTATTATTTCATTGGAGGTTGATCAAGAGGAAAATGATGTGGTAGAAGAAGATACTAATCCAACAAGGGTCTGAATCCTACTGGCAGACAAAAGGGAATTACTTGTGATAAGAAACCTTCTAAGGATCGAACAATGCAATAAAGATTGGTTATGATATAATATCTTTTAAACCCAATGCACAATTAAGGACAATTTGTAACCTTACATCGACGGTGGAAGTTATGAGAAGATGATTACATCAACCTTGGTGGAGAAGCTTGCGCTAAGTACTCAACCTCATCCCAATCATTACCGACTCACGTGGGTCAAGAAGGGTCTTGAAATTAAAGTCAATCGACAATGCATGGTGTTATTTTTGATTGATCAAAAACTTTAGGAGCAAGTTTTTTGTGATGTCATTTCTATGGACGCTTATCACATATTGCTTGCTCTTCCTTGGCAATATGATCGCCGTACAATTCATGATGGGTATGCTAACTCTTATACCACTTTGGTGGCCTATAAAAGAGGAGATTTAGGAAGGAACTCAAATCAATACTTTTACTCCATTGCTTTTGAAAGATCTTAAGGAGAAGACTATGGGGACCTCTTGATCATAACTGAGAGTTCCCGACAACTACCTGCAACTTCTTCCGAAGTGCAAGGATTGATACGACAATTTGAGACATTTCTGGCAAAAATTCATGCAGGATTGCCACCTATGAGATAGGTACAACATGTCATTGACCTTATGCCTGGTTCGGTCATTCCCAACAAATCCTGTATATAGGATGGCTCCAAAGGAGCACGGGGAACTTCAATGCTGAGTGGATGAGATGAACCACAAAGGCATGGGGCGACATGACTCTAGCCTATGCACAGTTCCGGCTTCCTTGGTTCCAAAGAAGACTGGGTTTGAATCGTTGTTGTAAGGAGCTTGGATCACCAAACTTAACCTACCTAGAGATTAGAGTTACTCAATTTTTCGATGTCTTCGAGTTGGTTGCTCCTTGGGAATCATATTTTGAGATTGTTTAATATGAGGGAACCTTGCCAATCTCGGGAGGATGATGAGGGATCTTGAGTTTTATTTAAGTTTGTTTTAGTATATGTGTTTCAATTTGTTGTCGTGTCTCGAAGTTTTAGGGTGACATACTTGTAATTAGGAAAGCTTAGCCTCTATAAATAGAGGTTGTTTTGTGTGGGCTGAGCATGGAGGTATTTTGATTCATTTTAAGAATATTTCTCGTATCATTTCGGGTTAAGAAGTGTAATCAGTGTCTTACAGTTTATGCATTCTTCCCTTGTGAATTTCTCTTCAAACTTTTTTTGTTTTCTTGATTTTTTTTGAAGTGCAGATTTTTTGTTTACCATATTTCTGGTATTATCTTTGTATCAGAACACGGCTCTTGCACAACTTTTCTATTCCTTCTCTGAGCTCTTGCTCATTTCATCCTTTTTTATTTATTTATTTTTCGAATTCCTCCTTTCTCTAGAATTCAAAATTTTTTATCCTACTTTTTCTGAATTTTGGTGGCTGCAAGTATTGCTATGCGGTTTTCTGTCCAGATCTTCTTGGGCTTGTTGCTCAGTATTTCCACGGCTTTTGCAGTTCAGATTTGCTGATTTCTATCCGGATTTTCGTTCTTGTAGTTTACTATTCCAGTTTTCTAGATATCTGGTTTTTTTGTTTTTCCAGGAGGTTCTTCGGGGTTCTGGCCGCAATTCTTTGTTGGACAGCCGTCGGTTTCTTTTGTCAAGCCGAGGTTTCCTCTGCTATCAGGATTCCCTACTTTTTGGCCGCAAATTTTCTCTATCTATCAGTGGGTTTCCTCTATACAGCTCGTGGAAGATTTTTATTGGGTATCTGCAGCCCTATCTTTCATTTGCAGACTGTTGATGTTATCCTTGCTACCGTGAAAATTGTTTTATTGCAATTTTGGCTTCAGAATTCTTGGGTTGCAAGAATCTATTCCCGTGAATTTTAGTTTTGTCGTGAATCTAAGTTTGGTAAATAAACTCGAGGATTTTCTTAGTCTATCCCTGATTCGTTTGTGGTTCTTTCTTCTCCCAATCATGCCGACAAGGAGGAACAACATCCGTACAACCCGAGATTTGGCTGAACAACCTTTACATACGTCTAGGCTTGAATATCGATGAATACCTCCATATTTCAGAATCAAAATTAAACTTCTTGATTTTGATGGAAGATGGATTCATCAATTGGCTACATAGTTGATTGAATTCTAGAATTTAAGGTGGTTTCACAAGAACATATAGTAAAACTAGTGGTGATCAAATTGAAGAAGAATGCCTCACTTTGGTGGGAAATCTTAAAAAAGATTTCAAAAAAAGAGGGAAGATCCGAGATCACGTCGTGGACCAGAATGAAGAAATATGCAACGAAAGTTCACCCTAGCATTACTGCCAAGAAGATTTCATCTAGCTTCATAACCTTCATCAACAAGAATTATCAGTGGAGAAATATATGGCTGAATTTGAACATTTGGGGTTGAAGTGAAATCTTTTTGAGCCCAAATAACACACTATTGTACAATTTTTGGGTGGTCTATGACTGTCTATTGCTAATGTGGTTCAACTCCAATCTTTCTGGACGTTACAGGACGTGATTAACTTGGCGGTGAAGGCTGAAAAACAATCGAATGTGGGTAGGAACACTCCAATAAGCATTCCTACCAATGATTTGGGATGTTCCAACAAATCGGTCCACTTCCGAGCGCAGGTTGAAAACAACAACAAAATTGTTGTCCAACTGCAACATACTACTACCACAATGGGAGATGGAACTACATCCTCAAATGTCATGGGCGGCTACATAGCCTCGACTTGTCCTAACCGGCTCATTATTTTATTGGTGGAGGAGGTTGATCAATAGGAAAATGATGTGGTAGATGAAGAAGATATCAAACCAACAAGGGGACGAAGAGGAATTACTTATGATAAGATGTCTCCTAAGTATCGAGCGATATTCCAATAATGATTGGTTACGACTTAACATCTTTAGAGCCCGGTGCATAGTTTGGGACAAAGTTTGTAACCTTATCATCGACTGTGGAAGTTGTGGAGACGTGGTTGCAACAATCATGGTGGAGAAGTTTGGGCTAACTACTCAACCTCATCCCCATCCCTATCAACTCACGTGATGCAAGATAGCGTTGAAATTAAAGTCAATCGATAATGAATGGTGTTGTTTTGATTTTTCGGAAACTTTAACTGCAGGTTTTATGTAATGTAGTTCGTATGGACGCTGGGGATATATTGCTTGGTCGGCCTGGGCAATATGATTGCCGTAAAATTTATGATGTGTATGGTAACACATTTTCCTTTAACAAAGAGGTAATTCAAACCATTTTGGTGCCTATGAAAAGCGAGATTTAGACAGACTGAAATCAACACTATTACTTCATTGCTTTTGAAAAATTTACAGGAGACAACTATTGAGCAACTCGTGATCATAACTGAGAGTTCCATACAGCTACCTGCAACTCCTTAGTGCAGGGATTAATGCAATTTAACACAACAATTTGATGACATACATCATGTTGACCTTGTGCCTGGTTCGGTCATGCCCAATAAATTTGAATATAGGATGTCTCCAAAGGAGCATGAGGAACTTCAACGCCAATTGAATGAGCTGAACACAAAGGCTCGGGGTGACTTAATGCTAGCCTGTGTGTGGTTCCGACTATCTTGGTTCCAAAGAAGGATGTGTTTGAAGATTCGATGTTGGAAGATGTTGGATCATGAAACTTAACCTACCTGGAGACTAGAGTGGCTCCATTTTTCTGTCTCTTAGTTGGTTGCGCATTGGGAATCATATTTTGAGATTGTTCAATAGGAAGGAATCTTGCCAACCCTTGGAGAATGATGCGAGAGATAGAGTTTTATTTCAGTTTATGTCTTGATACATGTTGTTTCAATTTGTTGTTGTCTTTATGTTTTAGTATGGCATGCTTGTAATTAGGATAGTCTAGCCTTTATAAATAGGGGTTGTTTTGTGTGAGCTGAGTATGGATAGTATTTTGATTGGTTGTAAGAATTCCCATATTCTTCCGGGTTAAGAAATATATTCAGTATCCTGGAGTGGTGCCCAGGTGGTGATCAACCACAGTTCATTACAGTTTATGAATTATTCCCTTTCTTCGGATTTTCAGAAATGTTTTTCCTGTTTTCTGTATTTTCCGAAGTACATATTTGTGTTTTACCTTGTTTCTGGTATCACTTATGCTAGATGAACTTCTAGGTGAAAAGTGGGGTACAAATACCTCGTATATCTTCGGCTCTTTTTTAGTAGTTTAGGCAATTTTGCAAAGTGGGGTACAAATACCTCAAATTTAATAGTCTCACAAATTTTAGGCGCAGGCCTTGTTGAAGAAGATCTGACCAAAATAATAGGTACCAATTAGTCCATTTGGTGAGGACTTTGGAAGTTGTTATCATAGACTTGACATTGATTCTTTCCTAGATAGTAATAAACTTACATCTTGTAATCTTTCTTGCGGCAAATAAAAAGGTATTCAAAATAATTATTATTTACTATTAAGTATGATTGTGGTGTGGAGCATTTTGGTGATATTAATAGATAAAATGGCCATGAATCAATTATTTAATGTCTAAATAGAAGGAATGGTAAGATTAATTCAGATTAGTATAGCTTAGGATGCTTTTGAAGGTCACTTCAGAGAATAAATGAGTGAAAATGTTGGTGGAGGATTAGCTTATGATGTGAAAGTATGATCTGGAATAAGACTAGGTGGAGCTTAAGTGGATAGATATCTTGGTGTATGGAATAAAACCAACTCTTATTGTTTTCCAGTTTGGTTGAGAGCTTATACAGATGCTTGAAATAGTTGTGCGATGGTTGCTGGTTTTTTACTCTTTGAGAATGCTTATGAAATGGTAGAAAAGATACAAAATGTTTAATGAAGGTGTTGGAGAGCAATAACGAGTAACTTGAGGAAATAAAGATTACTATCATATAATTAAATAAAAAGTCTTGAACTGAAACAACTGAACGCCAAGTGAAGAACAATTCCCACCAAAACAATTCATATCAAGCTGAAAATTACAATGCTTACTAACTATATTTTTACGTATTCAAAACTCTTGGAAAGCCAAATTTGTAGGTAAAAAAAGGGGTAAAAAGATGGAAAGGATGGTTGGGCATTAATGGGAGGGGTTCCAATCAATTATAATGTTTTATTACTACGTTATTATCTCCATAAATGGCTGGCAAAATGTCCCAATGTGAAATAAGAAATTGCAAAATAATAAAAAATTAAAATTAAATTTAATATTTTGTATAAATTGGATTTTTCTGCAGGGCTTTGGTTGTTAAATCTTTTATTTGATCTCTTGGGCTTTAGTTTTGGCTCTTTTATCTGAATAATTGGCCTGATTTTTTTGATCCACATGATGCATTACATCAATCAATCAGGTGAGATCATCTGATAGATTTGACGTTTATCATTATTCTTAAGTCCAATCTTCTCTCATGTGAATCTGATCTTATTCGGGCAGAACCACATGCATTTGTGGCGTTTTGTGTGCTTGATCTCTTTATTAATATTTGGGTTACTCATTGCATTCTTCGTTGATTGATTATTTTCCCAGAACTTGAGCTTTTCCCTAGCAATTTTATCACTTTATAACTCTTGCCGTCTCTACCAAAACTTAATTTGAACAATTATGGCTGTATAATAATGATATGGTGATCTACTGTACTGTTTATTTTATACGTATTCTTAATTTTTTTTTGTAGCTTCACCCATCAGCTTATGTCCAAGGAGCTATGCCAAACACGAGTAATCCGTTATCCTTGCCCAATAGTGCTAAGGTAACAGGCGGTCCTTCACAATGGGCGCCACAACAGTTCTCTTATCCATCATCTGCATTGCAAGGTACCGTGTGGGTGTTTTTTTCCTCAGTCTCAATCACGCATCATCTCCATTAGGTGAGCTAACTACTAACAACCTTCAGGTCCATACACAATGCAGCAAGTTCCACATGATATGCCTCATCAGCTTCCTAACAGCTTTTTCTCTACAGTGTAAGCATTTATTTGTCATTTTCTTTATTTATTATTTCCATCCAATCCTTGCATGATCTTTCTTGTAACAAATGAATGCTCATGATGTCGTTTTCACACTAACCACAATATTCCTAATTCTTCATCGCACCATTAATCTTTTCATCTAGGATGTATTTCTTCTTGTTACAAGCTGTTTCTCTTAATTCGCTTCTGAAATCCCACTTGTAGCAGGCATTACCTGCTTTCAGTTGCATAAAAGTTAGATTTCATTCTGATAACCTCCTACAATCAATGGCTGGTTTTTTATTCTTATCTACCATATATAAATATATATACACATATTTCAAGTGACCTAAAATGATTACTTAATATTGTTTTTGTTTACTGTACTGTAGGAATCAAGGTGCAGGGGCAGCAAGTGAGCCCAATCCTTACGGCGTTATAACTAGCAACCAGCTCCAAGCTCGAACAAACTCTCATCTTAGTTCACTTAATCCATCCGCATCATCCGTTGGAGGAAATCCCTTCGGATAGATGGAAACTGTTGTGTTTATATTTGGTGCTCCAATTATTACGGTCCTTACCTTCTATCAATGGTTTGGGTTCGCGGTTCTATTAGAATGTAGAGTTGCTTGTATGCATTGGTTAAGAATTTGCTGGAGAAGAGGATTTTCTTATGTATTTGTTTTAAATGTAAATGCCCGTGTTTTATTTAGAACGTTCCTTTTATCAAATCATTTTGTATTATTTGATTGGCTTAATCTTGTAATAACCTCTGTGCTGATTTGTTCGTTTGTGCTATTTCCTGTTACCTTTTTGGAGTTGGTTATCCTGGTAACTAAGGCCTGTATTTGATTTATATATTTTTCTTCCTTGTCTGGCAGGATGATGTATCATGGATGATAACTGTTATTGAAATTCTCAATTGATTATTATTATTATTTTTTTAAATTGTTGATGTGCTGAATAATTTAAATGAATTTGGACTTTTTGCCATTATTTTGCAAAGAAAAAAAAAATATTTGGCATGATGAATCATTTGATGCAGATGCGTCTGCAATTACAAAATAATGCGTTTTAAGGGCCCAAACTCTCTTGTTAGGTTTCCCATTCCGACACGAGGAAGTGCATGCCACCCGTATTATTTAATCATTAAGAGATCGTAATTCCACTTTTCAGGGAGATGGAATGGTTAATGTTGTTCTCTGTCATGAGATTAAGCGTGGAAAAAATGATGCGTTCTGCAAATTAAGCCGTCAGGATTTGCATTCGGTGGTTCACATGTTTGAATGTTAAATTAAACCGTCATGGGAATGTTAAATCTTTGGTTACCAAATTCTTCATGTGATTTTCTTTATATGAGAAATTGTTTTCTCTATAATGACTATCATCTCGGCACTTCTATATCTTCTCTTTTTTTCTATTTTAGCTCTTTTCTCCTCCTTGTTTCTTATAATCTGAGAGTCTTTCACATGATTCAAAAGAATAAGTTATCTAGAGATTAGGGCAATAAAATAGATAAACATAGTGATAACTCCTTTCAAACAACAATACCAAACTAAAGACATGACGATGGGAATTGACAACGACGGCCGATGCGGAGCTTCCGGGTGCCATCATTTATCATATGCTAATCATGTGCTTTTATGCATGTCATATGATGCATTACCATACATACTTACACTCACATATTGAAGCATTCATCATTAGCATATGCATGGCATGTTGAGATGTCTAGCTCACCTAGCACTAGCCCGTCTAATATATCCTCAGTTTGGATTGTAACATGATTCTTCTATGCCATCTTGGATATATGATTGCAACCACTTTACCTAGTGTGGTTGTGTTTCTGTATAGACCCATGCTTGCTCTTTGTTTGTGATCTTTTAGCTCGTACATCCATACTAAATGAGCATGTCATATGTTCTTACACGTGAATAAGCATGAGTGCTCACTTAGCATGGCACTCATGTCTAAAACATCAATTGGCATTCAATGCGGCCGCTCACATCTCAATGGAGCATTTACTCTGTGACAAATCATTTATCATATCGCTTGTGATCCTTGAACCTATATAGATTAATCATGATATGCTTGATCATAATGCATTTTTTGCATGATCATTACCTAGCGCACTTTGATGGAAAATTATTTTTATTAAATAGGTGACCTAATGTTGGTTGTGATGCCTTAATAGGCATTACTTACGTGCATATCTTAGAAAGTAATGTAAATAACTATGCATGTTGAATTTTCACTCATGATAAATAACCGCTGACTATGAATAACTATCTTTTTTCCCCTCTCAGCAGCATCTAATTTAATTTATTATTTCTTTTCATGTGGCTTATTTTCTTTCATATATCGTGTTGAATTTTTGCTTTGTCTGATTGTGTCTTGTCTGGAAACTTACTCATTAGGATTAAAAGTATCTCTTCTGCAAAATCCTAACAATAAGAGATTAATTTTAATCAAAATGTAAGATTAAATTATCATCACTTTAAAAGTTATACTTACTTTCTTACATGGCCTTTGGGCTAGATTTAAAGTAGCTATGTATGCATGGGCATTACCAAAGTCATAATTAATAGTGCCTTAACATTAAAGACTATTTTAGATAATGACATCTTTTTTGCATGCCCAAAGAAGAAGCACTTGTGCTTGTCCAACATGACTAGCCAAACATAAATTTCTATATTTAGGAAGTCATCTAGAATGATTAAAATGTTAAAGATTCCTAAACCAAATTGAGGTGTAAGACCTTTGTGGAATATTTAGGCCTTATAGTTGGACTGTTCCTTCATCCTCTACTCTAGAGGTTTCTTAGAAACTTCCTTGGTCGAGTCTCTCTTCTATGAATTCCATCCACAAAAAGTCAAAGAGAAGTAGAAGCTTCTTTTCTTTGACTTTAGGGCTACCGAGATTTCTTGAATGACACAACACAAGGGTTTCTGACAAGGGATCTCTAGTCGGGTTTGATCGACTACCTTTACGGTCAAATAGACTTAAAGTTTTAATAGCTTGATATGATGGATCTGTGGAATCCTAACTCGGCTATCTCTAGCAGCTTAGGATTCCCTCTTTTTATTTACACACCCATGTTGAGTACATTCCATCTTTTGACACTTCGTTGATGTCATCTCGCAGACCTCATTTGCTGACAGGGCGCCCCTCATTTAGGATACAGTGATTCCCCTCTATCCTTATGACCCGGTATAAGCATTGAAGCATAAGGATGATTCTACCTAATATGACCAGGTTATTTGGTAGGCCTCGCTTGTTGACTGGCCGCTACCCATTTGGTATATGAGCGATTCACCCTCCACCCTTATTGCTTGGTATAGGCTTCGAAGCACCTAGATATTCCTATTTAGTATGATCATATACTTTTGGTATACCCATTCACTAGTTTACATAACAACGTAAGCAGGATTCTTATTATCGAGAGTATTATTAGACATCTCTCCAGATGTAATTACTAAAGGAGCATGTTCCTTTGGGAGTTCTACTTGCCCCGATATAAAAAAAAAAGTTATCTGGTTATGTGGGTTGCTTATATAGGGTCTTCTCTTTTTGGGTATGTGTTTCAAGATATTTTGATCTGATTTCATTTTTGGACATACAATCTTAACCTATCACAAAAATATTACCTTACATAAGTTCATTGTGTTCTTTTTTTTATTTACTTGTCTAATTTCACCATATGTTCTCACTTTCCAATCCCTCCTCTTCTTCAAATCATTTCTATGATCCAAAAAGATGGCCATGTGAAAAAGAAAATTATACGACGACAAATAGATAAGCTAGTGACTCTAAGTTCAAAAAAAGAACTAAAATATAATCAATAACCAATTATCTAATTAGAGCAGCCCATGGATAGAATAAAGTAAACCAAACCAAGTTTGTCTGAAAGAAAGGCCATCGAAAGCTGACCGACAACCCAAGCTCAGCACAGTCGGATAACTGGACCTTGATAAGCCAAAGCCTGCCGACCTCAACTGAACAATTATTAGGGTAGTTGAGTCATAGGCTTACATATATAAAATACTTGAAATACCTTGTAATGTTTTCTTTAAAGTAGGTACAAGCATGTAATTACCAACATTATACTCCCCTCTATTATAAATAAAGGAATCATCTTATCACAAATCCATTTTACTGTTCACTATGTGCTCTCTCTCTCTCTCTCCCTTCTATTTTATGCTCTATTTCTTGGGTTTGACTCTCAGGAAATTTTATGTTCAACAATAAGGCTCATATTAATTAAAACATCTTCAAAGTATGGAGCAAATCTCGTGGAAGCAAAATCTAGCTTGTAAGTTCCTAAAAGGAGACAAAAATTTGAAATAATTCTAGTCTCTTATTAATAAAAGGAGAACTATTAATAACATTCACAAATTAAAAGTGAAAATGATCATTGGATCTCTGAAGATGATGATTTGGCTATTTTTTTTGTTCAATTTTTTCCTAATATCCATGTAAAAATTGCAATCCAACTTATCCTATTAATTCTCATCTTATTCCTTTTTTTGTCCTTATTTAAGAGAACTTAGATATTTTTATGCTACCTTTTTAAGCAGAGATTCATTACTATATTTTAAATTTGAATATTAATTTTATAGCTAAGCCTCAATAAAATTATTTTGAAAAATACTGGTTTATTATTGAAATTAATATTATTATTATTTTTTTTGGATTTCTATAATGGTTCTCCCATTCCAATGTCCGTCACAAGTACTTCTCTCATTTTAATTCCTAAAATTTATAATTTGGAACATTGATCCCAATTTATACCTATCATCTTGTGTTCTTTTTTTAATAAATTAATCTTGAAACTTGTAAGCAATATGCTTGCAAAAAACCTTCCTAAAATAATCTCTTCTAACTAATTAGGTTCTGTGAAAGGGGAAGCTATTATGAATATAGATTTGCTTGCTCAAAATCACTTTTGACCTTGATTATAATACTAAGGGAAATAATATCATCACCAAGCTAGATATTTCCAAAGCTTTAGAATTTTCTAATTCAAATTTTATCTCTTTTTAGTTTTGATAACAAATGCATTGAACTCTTCTCTAATTTCTTTAATAATGCTTGGATATTTAATTTAATTAATGGTAAATCCTATGTTTTCTTAAATCCTGAAATGGTTTTAGACAGGGTGACCATATATGCCCGACCCTCTTTATTTCTATTATTAAGTATCTTTCTAGAAGCATTAGTCATCTTTTTCATAAGGAGAAGGTGAACCTCTTTTTTTTTTTGGGTGGGGTTGGTGGGGTCTGGGTTAAGGAGATATTTTGTTTTAGCAAGAAGAATGGATTGATAGAGCTTCTATTGACCCTCTTCTTAAAGCTTGCTCTACCTCTTCTATGACAGTTGTTGACTTTATACTTCACGTTAGATGGAACTTTTCTTAACTAAAAAAGATTATCCCTAATTCTATTATTGAAGTCATCATTAAAATCCTTATTGATTTTGCATCTAGGGATTGTATTATCTTTAAAAAAATCTAAACATGATTTTATTTCTCTTAATATTATTTGAAATCATATAAGGAATAAAAACATTGAATGTAAGCTTCTTTATTTTAGCTAGAACATGGCTAAACCTATTTTTTTTGCTTAATTTTGTGATGGAAAATATTTAGTAACCTTATTCCGATTGATTGCAACCTCTGAAGGAAAGGTTTTTCTATTAAAGTGTGAATAATCTTTTCATTAATGGTGTTATTGTGGCTAAGTTATGTAATTGGTAGGATAACCTTTTTCAAATTAATATTTTTTATCCATAATCTTCTATTAATATTTGGGTTACTAAGTGGCCTGCGGCTTCTCCTGGTATAAATAATAACCATATAATTTTTTGTTCTCATTTCTCTTATTTTATGGTTTATTTGGATGAAAAGAGCAATGCTAAATATTCATGCATTTAAATGAATTTCCATATAATTATATGGAATATCAAGAAATGCATTTTGCTTCTCTTTAAAGCTAACTTAAGGCTTGTTTGGGGCCGTTCTTTTTTTCATGTGGCATGGCCCCAAACCATGAAAGTTGGTTGTTTGGATTCCAACTTCACGGTTGCCCACTGCTAAAGCTGGCGGAAAGCGAGCCTCAGGATCGACCCCGCGACCCCGCTTTCACACCGCTAATAGTACTTATTACCTCGCGATCCTATTATCTTGCACACACCCCTGTCTTCTGTCCTAGCTTCCCGCCTGGTGTTCCCTAGCCCTCTCGCGTAGCTCCTGTGCATTCTTCTTCCTCGACCAAAAAATGAAGCTCGGAAGCCCGAACCAGGCAATCATAAACTCATCCTCTTCACTTATTTTCAACCTCTTCTGAGCGGCTTTGATTCTAGGTTAAAATGCTTGAGAGAAGGTCGAGCTCATTGAGTGTGAGTGGCTCCTCCTCATAGAAGGTAGCTCGATCCTTGAGTTTGTGAGACACAAATGGAGAATATTTTGAGTAGCATTAACCCAAATGATCACCATGTGTTAGATAGGGTTTATGTTCACCCTAGATCTAATTTATGAATTAGACTTAAGGTTCATGATTTGGTCAATTCTACATGTCATCCAAGGCTAAGGTTCAAACCTATGAAATTTTAGGGTTTAAAATGTAAATTTGAAATTTATAATTTTTACCCTTAGTGATGAAAATGTCATTTTAAACTTTCAAAAGACAAAAAATTGTCATTTTAGAGTTTAAAAGTTTCGCTCTAAATTTTCTAACCATTTTTAAATTTAATTTCCAATTTCCTAATTTTAATAAATCTTTTGAAAATAATTACAAAATTTAATAAAAATTAGAAAGTTGGATCCTACAAAATTTTCCTAACCTTAGGAAAATTAGAGGATCTTCCTAAGGACATAAAAATTAATCCAAAAAATTTTTAGAATTTTTGAAATTATAAATAAATTTTAATAACTAAAGTAATCTAGAAATTAATTATTTAAATAAAAATTAAATATAATTTATTCAATTTTAATTTCACTCCCATAATTTTTTCCTCATTTTCTTGAATCCAAGGGTATTTTTTCCATTTTTTTTGTGATTTTATATGTCAAGTTATGTATTTTTGAAGTTAAATAAGATTTTCAAAATTTTATTTAAATCCTTAGTGTTTGAAGAACACTTTGTGTCCGTGTTTCTGGGATTGAGGACTATAGGTTGGTCTCTCTTCTTTGCAGCTCACGTGTTACCCATTTTTATAGCCATTAAAGGTGGCTATAGAGCTTGGGATCATTTGGGGGAGAAGCTATCAGTTGTTTGATGATTGTGGATAAGTCTCTTGGCTAAGGATTATCATGAATGTATCTTCCAAGGCATTATCCATATTTGATCTTTAATTAAGGTGAAGCTTGAGCTCTTATTTTGGCTCCTCTCCATTGGGTAACTTGGGGGTGGATAACGATGCTCAAAAGAATTTGAATCAGCCTCCCCTATATGGATTCATTGATCATTCAATGAACTTGGGAGGGGATGACACATATTTCCCTCCATTTCTATTTTTTATGCTTTGATCATGATGACCCTAATCATGACTTGGATAAGGGTTTAGACAGGTTTTTGCTTTCATTAGATGAAGGTGGAGGTGAATGGTGAGCTCACTACATCTTAATTCCAAATTTCATGGAAGAATGCCACGTCTTTCTTTCCTTCATGATGTCTTTATGATGACTTCCGTTTTGAGCTAAGGGTCATGACTCATGAGCCATTTTTGAATGTTAGTTATGTCATGGTGTGTGTCATGGGTCATGGGTGAACCATTAGCAATTTGTCTTGTAGTGAATTGAGGGTTTAAGTATAAAGTAGCCATGGGTTAGTCTTGCCATGAGTTTAAATAAATACTTTAAAATTAAGTTTTAGGTCTAATAATTCTTAATTTTACTCTTTTTAATCAATTAAATAATTAATTAATTAAGAGAATAAAATGATTTGATGAAAATTCCTAATTTTGACAAAAACAATAGAAAGGTTGACCAAATTTGACCAAGTTGTCCATGGTTGACTAATTTAAGTTTAGAGTTGACCAATGGGGTATGATCTGGGTTTGACCAAGGTTGACCAATGGTGAGGAGCCAAAAAAAGAACTCAAGCTTCACTTTAATTGGTTAGTTTAGTCATGGGGTCCTTGGATTTAATGGTATGATCTGGGTTTGACCGAGGTTGACCAGGATGGTCAAATTGACCACAGGGTGATGTCTTAACCATATGGTGATCTTTTGGGTCTATGGATGACCAAATGGTCAATGTGGTGGCCTTGAGGTTCAAAATTGACCATTTTGACCAAAGTTTGACCAATGGGGTCCATGATAAATCAAATGGTCTAATTTGACCAATTTGGTGTTTAGGTTGATCAAATGGTTCATTTTAACCAATTTGGCGTCTGGGCTGATCAAATGGTTTAATTTGACCAAAGTTGACCATTTTGACCAAATTTGACCAATTGAGTCAATTGGATGTGTGTACTGACCAAATGGTCATTGTGGTAACTATTAGGTCAGGGTTTGATCAAAATAGAGTTTGTCACAAATGATCTGATCATTTTTGTGGTGTTATCATGGTTTGAACTCAAAAAGGGTATACTGAGAGTTAATCCCGTTTTTAGGGTTTTGGGGACCCTAGATAAGTTGAAAGGGGTCAATGTTAGTAGACCCTTTGTTTCTTTTTTATCATAATGATCATTTTTTTAGGTCTTTATGAGATGTTTCAGAATCTTGAATCAGAGGGTTACTCAAGCCATGTCTAGTCTATGGGTGTCATTCTAGAATCTTCACAAAAGTGAGGTCAACAAATGAGTCCAAATATGTGTGGAATACTGATCAAGTATGCCGCACATATTGACGTTGACTGAAACGGTCCATTTTACCCAATGAAATTATCAGCTTGTCAGTGGTTCTGAGGAGAAGAATATGATTATACCATGTCAGGTAGTTTATCATTCAATCTTTGAAGTCTTCTGGGGAGAAGAATGTCATGATTTATGAAGAAGTCATAAAGAACATTAAACTATATGAAAGCCATAATTCCTTGTCAGAAAGTTCTTACATCCTATAGTAAAAGAGAGAGAGTAGATGCCATATTCCATCTAAGAAGGTCATATAGTACTTCCCAAAGATGTCAAATGTCAGTATGTCTGTCTTGAGAAGGAATGCTAGGAGACTTATATCCTATCCCAAAAGAAGAAGCTAAATGAATGCCATAATCCCATGTAAGGCAGGTCTTATATCCAATAGTAAAAGAAAGAGTACATGTCATATACCATTTAAGGGGGTCTTACCCTACTTTTCAAAGATGTCAATGTTGGTTTTGGAAGAGGAATGCTATGCGACTTACATCCTATTCCCAAGAAAACACTAAAGGAATGCCATAATTCCATGTCATGAAGGTCTTACATCCAATAGTAAGAGAGAGAGTAGATACCATATTCCATTGATGGAGGTCTTACACTACTTCTCAAAGATAAAAAATACCAGTTTTAGAAGAGGAATGCTATGCAACATCATCCTATTCCAAAGAAAGAAGCTAAAGGAATGTCATAACTCCGTGTCCGGAAGGTCTTATGTCTGATAGCAAAAGAGAGAGAGTAGATGCCATATTTCCTCTAATGGGATCTTATACTATTACTCAGTAATGTCGAATGCCAGTATGTCTGTCTTGGGAAGGAATGCTAGGAGGCTTATATCCTATCCCAAAAGAAGATGCTAAAGAAATGCCATAATCCCATGTCAGGCAGGTTTTATATCCGATAGCAAAAGAGAGAGAAGATGCCATATTCCATCTAAGGGGGTCTTATACTACTACTTGGAGATGTCCAATGTTAGTATGTCTATGAAATACATAAAAAGATAAATGTATTGTTTCAAGGTTCCCGTTGGGGATTTTAATTTTATGAGTTGAAATTGTTATTTTAAAATTATGTAGATGTTTATTTTGGCTTTTCTGGACTTGCACAAGTGATCCCGACTGTCTATATGCAACAATATAACAATGACTTTGATGATCTTTCACTTATGATATCTTACTTTACAACAGAACCAAAAACTTGATCCTGGAGAAAATAAGAATTTAAAATTTTAATTTATATATATTGGGATACTACGCAAGTATACGTGTCGTTATCAAGTAATATAGGACTTTTTGTTTAAGTCCTAAATATTGAACCCAAAGGGAAATATGCAATATGCACAAACTTTCTATTTTTAAAAAGATAATTACTTAAACTATAGATATTTTCTCAATAATTAAAATTCAATTCTTTTTGGTATTTTGATATTTTGACAAAATAGTAAAACTTCTAAATATAACTTGAGTTTATGTAAAAGAAAAGCAATTGCTATGAAAATATCTTTCTCCCTATTATGAATTAGCAATAAGTATAGGAATTCTATTGTGGAAGTATGCAAATTGTGTTGTGCCAAATACGAATAAAACATTCTTTACCCTTACTAGAGTTGCTATAAAGAACATTGGCTAATTTAAAGTTTGAATAGTTCTGAAGATCGGCTAGGCAGAACCCTTACTAGAGATGATATAAAGAACATTGGCTAATTTAAAGTTTGAATAGTTCTGAAGACAGGCTAGGCCCTTACTAGAGATGCTATAAAGAATATTGGCTAATTTAAAGTTTGAATAGTTTTGAAGACCGACCTTACTAGAGATGCTATAAAGAACATTGGCTAATTTAAAGTTTGAATAGTTCTAAAGACCAGATAGGTAGGGAAGATACCATGTATAGGAATTCTATTGTGAAAGTATGCAAATTGTGTTGTGTCAAATAGGAGCAATAATATTCTTTACCCTTACTGTTGTGGAAGTATGCAAATTGTGTTGTGCCAAATATGAGTAATAATATTCTTTACCCTTACTAGAGATGATATAAAGAACATTGGCTAATTTAAAGTTTGAATAGTTCTGAAGACAGGCTAGGCCCTTACTAGAGATGCTATAAAGAATATTGGCTAATTTAAAGTTTGAATAGTTTTGAAGACCGACCTTACTAGAGATGCTATAAAGAACATTGGCTAATTTAAAGTTTGAATAGTTCTAAAGACCAGATAGGTAGGGAAGATACCATGTATAGGAATTCTATTGTGAAAGTATGCAAATTGTGTTGTGTCAAATAGGAGCAATAATATTCTTTACCCTTACTGGAGATGCTATAAAGAACATTGACTAATTTAAAGTTTGAATAGTTCTGAAGACCGGCTAGGCAAGGAAGATATCAGCTCTTACTCTAGAGTTCCCTCGATTCCCTGCACTGGGGGGCTAACATCTCATATCAGAACCTAAAACAATAAACCAAGTTGGGGGCTTTAACTTGTCATTGGGCTAACATCTCGTATCAGAACCTAAAACAATAAACCAAGTTGGGGGCTTTAACCTGTCACATTAAAGCCCTCTAAGTCCACACCTTCAAAGTTTATTTCTCTATTTATTTGCACTAAATCACATGAATTACATTATCATTCATACAACCTTATGTGATTCTTTCCAATTGTTGACTAAGACAATACCAGCCCGGTTCATACATGTTCTCACAACAAATTTTAACATTTGGATAGGCTTAATCAAGAAGTAAATGAAGTACATGGATTTAAATCATCACAACTTCTTCCAACATTAAAGATCAATACTCTCCACAACTTCCATCCAAACTTTAATTACTTATCATTTTAAGGAGAAAAATAAAGAAAACTACTTAGAATCCATGGAGAAAACAAAACCACACTTTAGTTTAAAAGTAGAAATTAGTGTCAAACTAACAAGAAGTTCCGATTAAAACCAAAAGTAGTTTAAAAACAAAGATAAAAACTTATCTCAAATCCTCCACCAAACTCTTGAATTTCTTTTGAATTTCTTCTCTTTTACAACGCTCTTGACTCTCACAATAAAACTAAAAACAAAAAGGATAAAGTAAATTTGTGGTGCCTGAAAATCTCTCCAAAACTCTCTCCTTTCCAACACTTTTCAGAACTTTCAAGCACACTTTAAAAAGTCTCAACTTTCTTCTTTTATAAATCTCCAAGAGGTGCCTTGATAACTCTTCAAAATGTGTCCCAATTATATGTATTCTTCAAAGGATGCCTCATTTCATAAGTCTTTTAATAATATTTTCCTTTCTAGTGGTCATAACCACCCTCTTTAGCCAATGGGTGCCTCAAATATCTTTTCAAAATTCGGTAAAATGAAGTAAACCACCAAATAACTGCCTCTGGCGCTTAAGCTTGGGGCCTCTAGCACTTAGGCACAGCCTTCTCTATTTCACCGACGCTAGGCGCCAAAACACTTTAGCACAATTTTCATCTTTTTGCTCCAAATTTGATCATTTTTCACTCCTTTTAACATTTTTCACCTTTTTACTTATACCTGAAAGAAAAACACACAAATGTTCCATTAAAGCACAATATCTCAAAAATAGGTATAAAAATGTGTCTAAAAATACTATATATTTTAGGTGTATTGTCTAAAAATACTATATTTTAGGTGTATATCAAAATACAATATCTCAAAAATAGGTATAAAAATGTGTCTAAAAACACTATATATTTTAGGTGTATCATAATCCTCTAAACTTAAAATGTTACTTGTCCTCATGTGACACTCCAATCTTTAAAAACTAAATAAGCATGATATGTATATGAGAGTTTCTTATGGTGTTACTAAAATTTAGATTCAGAAATATTGGGGTCCAATTTAGAAAAAAATATTTAGTAAATGAGACCAACTTAAAGTTTAGAAATTTTTAATGTAAAAAATTTGAAAATATGAGTTTTTATCTAACTCAGAAATATTGTAAATTTTCTAAATTTAGAATTTAGTCCTTTTATTATTTTTACTTAAAATTTTTTATTAAAAATAATTTTTACTTGCTATATTATACTTTTAAAAGTTCAAATGTGGATCCAATTTTTGATTAGACACTAATCCTCAAGCTTGTCCTCCCTTACTTTTTTTTCTTTTTCTTTTTCTTTTTAGGCAATGATTACTATATCTAGATAGACCTTTAATGATTTTGAATTCCACTTCTCCTTTCCTAAAGCAAAGTTTTGATATAAATCGTTTACATAAAAAATATAATAATAGTTTTGAAAATTATTTAAAAAAAAGAAAATTAAGTATTAAAATTAAAAGTCTAAATTTCTAAGCTTTTCAAAAATATAATTTTCCTTACTAAAGATTGTTACACTATATTTAACATTTTCTACACTAAATATTTTTAACTATCTTCATTACTCAAAATTTTAACTAAATTCTCTTACTCATTTCTAAAATCAAATTTTACTTCTCTAAAGATAGTCACTTATATTAATCATTTTCTATACTAAAAATTTTTAACTTAAAGTTTTTCTTCAAGTCACTTATATTTATCATTTTCTATACTAAAAATTTTTAACTTAAAGTTTACTTATATTAATCATTTTCTCATATAAAAACTTTTAACTTAAAGTTTTCTTCATTACTAAAAATTTTAACAATTTTCTTACTCATTTCTAAAATCAAATTTTACTTCCCTAATATAACTTCATATACATAATTATTTTTCTTTTCAAATCAATTTCACTTGCAGCTANTCTATCATTTTCATTTCAATTCAACATGTAGAGATTCAATAGACTTCTAAGTAGTGGGTACATACATAAAAAAAAATTAACACAATAACTTTGATTTCTTGTCTCAACATAAAAACAAACATACTAACAAGATAAAAGAAAAATACAGGGTAACAATTTTCTGAGTATAAAATTTAAAACTAAAGCTAGCAAGGTTTTTAAATTTTCACAATACATTGAATCAAGTTCAATCCTTAACTAACTAACACAATAATCAACACATAGCAACAATTAATACCCTAGAAATTAAAACAATATACTAAAAAAACACAATATCACAACACAATTAAACAAAATAAAAGTCTCACACATCACAGAGTCTACAAAAATACACAAATGCAAATGGAGCAAGTCCAAACCACATAGTTCAACCACATTACAAACATCAAAATAAATAACTCTGTCCACCTCCTCATCATCCTTAGAATCACCGCTATTCCAGACATTTGTAGATTCATAATCAGGGTATCTAGGATATGGAGGAAATTACACTTCTGGGTTACCCCTATTAAGGTTTTCCAAAGATGAATGAAATTTCTCTTCATAATCACTTTTTCTTCTATTATACCCATCAATATGATCTACAAAGCTTTCTAAATTTCTTACCTTATCTGCGGTATAGTTGATATTGTCCATCATCCTTTGGAATAGTTGAGTTTGAGTTTCTGTAGACTCACCTCTAGACGTAGAAGCTCGTGAGGTAGATGGTCTAGATGTAGATGCAGCAGAGGTAAAAGCAGTAGATGTTGCCATTCCATAACTCCTTGAAAATCCTCCTCTCCAACCAAAAATAGAATGCTTGGAATATGGCTTTACATTAACACTTGTTTTTGGCTTTAGAGGCAATAGTAATTCCTCCCAGCTATCATATCTCACTCTAGCCTGCTCACATAAAAAAAGATCAAGAAAGTAAATCCCAGACCTACAGTAGTAACGGCAGTGGCAAAACTGATGATAGTCTGATAAATCAAAGCTTCAATGTTGATGAGCTTGCCTTCCTGAATACAATAGTTCAACATTGCTGTCTCTCTGGTAACTTCACTGAGATGATTTGTAGGTAATAGAGAGGTTGAAATAAAATAGTGCCATTCCTTCGAAGGTGCACTCAACTTTGAGGTGGAAAAATTGACTCTTCTTTCATTTGTAATTTTTCTGATCCCACTCTCAACAATCAAATAGAAAATAATCTCATCTAATTCCTTCCCAGTAGAACTATAGTTCACATAAAAAAACAAAGTCTCAGTCATATTGATTATCTCCAGTGAAAAAGGTACCAATTTTCCTCTAACCATGACTCAATCGTCTTCAAGCTCAGGTAGGTTAACATAGAACTCCCTAACTACAAAAATAATAGCCACAGTAGAAAGACAACAAAATAGTTCCCATTGTCGGTGACCAATCAGATCTTCTACGATCCACTTGGACTCTTGAAACATTGCTCATGGATAAGTTTTCGTGATTACAGAGCATCACTGTACCTATCTTGAGCTTTAGAACTCACAAATTTGCTCGAATCCAAGTAACTTTTCCTTTACTCCTCTTCATTCTTGGTACCATTCTACAAAGTTCATAAAATTCCATAATAACTTCAAAAATCAAGTCTAATCCACTAAACTCAACTCCTATAAGTATAAACTACACTTTCTATGCAATTTCCATAGATTTTCCCTCATTTTTTACCATGAATAGTGATTTTCAAATTCTTCTAAATATACTCAAAATATATGGTGAAAATCCAAAATTTTTACACAGAAGCTCTTACCTCAAGAAATCCAAATCTAGCAAATTTTGCTTAATTCCACTAAGAAATCTCCACAAAATGGCTTGCCCTAGACTTCCAAATTGCGAACTCGAGAGGCTGAAGGTGACGGCGAGAGTAAAAATGATGATTTTTGGGTTCATTTTTCACTTTTAACAGTTCGTGAACCAGCGCTTAAGTGCGGATTAGTGGCTCTTAGGCGCTCGCCTCTAGGCTTACATCACGCTTAAGTGCGAGAATGTGGCGCTTAGGCGCTAGTGCACGATTTTTGATATTTTTGAACATAAGTAAAATGCACTATAAGCCTAAGTATACCACCCCTAAATGGTCTCATAACACTTAAATGACTATTTTCCTCTCCCTTAACTCTCCTTTTTCTCAAAATTCTCTAAAATAATTAATTTGATTTTGAGGCTAAAAATAACACAAATTTTCACAAAAACAAACATATAAATTCATTCACAAACAAGTAAAAATACATATAACACTTAGTGCTCACTCCAAATAGTCTTGGATCAAAAAATCTTCTAAATACAAACACTAAACAAACTAACATTAACTCCAAAAATAGTATTTAACTCTTAACACATAACACATCCTAACAAACAAACTCTAACACTGAACTTAATTCCATTCTTCATTTGTTGGGACAAACTTCGGTCTTTCATTAGTCTCTTTGGGGGAAATCAGAATATAAAGTTGATAAAACGGACGGTAGTGACGTGCTCTGATATTATCTTCTTCTATGCATTTCTGTTTAAGATACATCTCCTTATCCGCTTCTTCTATATAACTAGTATGGCTAAATTGCATTTTTAATTGCCATCCAATATTCTCTAAATGGGCATGAATCTCAATTACCTTTGCCTCCAGTAAAGCCATGATAGTCTCAATTTTGTTAATCTTTTCCGATATTCCTTCAATATTAACAGCTAAGAAACCGTTATACTTCTTTTGTGCAGTCTGACTAATGAATTTTTTCCTCATAGTCTCATCCTCTTCTTTAAATCCATCTCCCATGAAGAAATCTTCTCAAAATCTCTCTCTCACTCTTAGACTTTAGGGCTGAAAATGATCTGGAGAAAAATTCCTTCACTAAACCCTTCTATTTATAGGCCTAAATCCTTCTAGTAACTCCTAAACACATTCTAAAGCTACTGCCTTGGCACGTTTAAGTCAACCAATTGGCGGTTAAACCTTCTAGAATCTGAATTTCACACATGGTTTTTAACTCCTACGCTTAAACGCCGAATATTGGCGCTTAAGCGCCAGTGCTTAATTTTGCACCAGTCAACTTAACATCCAAATTCTCATTTTAGCATGTCTTAATTACTAAATAAAGTCTTAAAATCATTACTAACACATAATAGTCTAAAAAATACTACCCCAAATTTCTCTTAATCATACACAAACAACATTCAAAGCAAAACACACTGATAACTATGGGTTGCCTCCCATAAAGCGCTTGGTTTAATGTCATCAGCCCAACGTAACCAGTGCTTATTTTGGTTGACCCAACATCATTTGATCATTAAATTTAAGTTGATCCCCTACTAAATAAGGTTTCAGTCTATGAGCATTCACATTAAACACTTTCTAAGTTTTAGGATTTTTAATACCAACAGCTCCATAAGGATAAACTTTTATCACAATAAATGGGCCCATCCACTTGGACTTAAGTTTGCTTGGAAATAATCTTAACCTTGTATTATATAGCAAAACTTGCTGCCTTGGCTGAAAACGTTTAGTAAGAATCCTTCGATCATGCCACATCTTCATCTTTTCTTTGTAAATCTTAACTTTCATTTCGATCATGCCACATCTTCATCTTTTCTTTATAAATCTTGGCACTCTCATAAGATTCATTCTTTATCTCTTCAAGCTCATTTAATTGCAATAATCTTTTCTCACCAGCATCTTTTAAATTATAAATTAACTCTTTAATCCCTCAATATGTTTTATGCTCAAGTTCAACAGGTAAGTGACAATCTTTCCCAAATATTAGCCTATTTGGGGACATTCTTATAGGAGTTCTGTATGCAGTCCTATAAGCCCACAAAACATAGTCAAGTTTGATTGACAAATCCATTTTTGTTAGATTCACAGATTTATCCATAATTCTTCTAATTTCCCGATTGAATAACTCAACCAAACCACTTGTTTGAGGATGATAAGTAGTAACAATTCTATGGTTTATATGATATTTCTTTAATAATTTCTCCATTATGGCATTTCTAAAATGACTTTCCCCATCAATTATGATAACTCTCAGCATCCTAAATCTATAAAATATGTTCGTTTTCAAAAAAATTGCAACACTTTGAGCATCACACCAAGGTAAAGCAACAACTTCTAGCCATTTTGATACATAGTCCACTGCTAACAATATATATAAATTTTCAAAAGATGGTATAAATGGTCCCATGAAATTTAATCCCCAAACATCAAATATTTCAACTTCTAGCATATAATTGAGGGGCATCTCATTTCTTCTAGAAATATTTCCTACTCGTTTACATCTATCACAAGTTTTAATATAAACATTAACATCTCTAAAGATAGTAGGCCAATAAAATCCATATTGTAAAATTTTGTATGCTGTTTAATCAACACCAAAATGTCCTCCAAAATCAGAATTATGACATTTTTGGATAATTTCATAAGTCTCTTATGAAGGTACACATCTTCAAATAATAAGATCGTTTCCTTATTTATATAAAAATGAGTCATCCCAAAAATAAGTCTTAGCTTCAAAAATAAATTTCTTATTCTATTAGAATGTCATTCCATATGGTATAATATCACTAACAAAAAAGTTCATAATGTCGGCATACCATGGAACGCGCCACTCATTAATATTGAACAATTTTTCATCTGGAAAATGTTTATTAATTTATTTTTCAAAATAGAGTGGTTTTTCTAAATAGGGCCTGAAAAAATGATCAGCAATTTGATTTTTAGTTCCCTTCATATCTACTATTTTAAAGTCAAATTCTTGCAAAAGAAGAATCCATCTTATAAGTCTTGGTTTAACATCCTTCTTTTTCATTAAATACTTAATAGCAGAATGATTTGTATGTACTACACAATAAGTTCTAATTAAATATGATCTAAAATTTTCAATGGTATTTTTAATTGCTAATAACTCTTTTTTAGTTGTTGTATAATTAATTTGAGTTTCATCAAGAGTTTTACTAGCATAGTAAATTACTTTAAAAATTTTATCATACCTTTTTCCTAAAATAGCTCCAATAGCATAATTACTAGCATCACACATTTGTTCAAAAGGTTTTCCCCCAATCTGGTGAAACTATAATTGGTGTAGTGACTAATTTTTCTTTTAATAACTCAAAAGCTTTTAAGTACTTTTCATCAAAATTAAAAATTGCATCCTTCTCCAGAAAATGACATAATGGCTTAGCAATTTTTGAAAAGTCTTTAATATATCATCTGTAGAATCCATGATGTCCTAAAAACTCTTAATTTCCCTTACATTTGTTGGATAAGGTAAATTAGTGATCACTTGAATTTTAGCAGGATCTTCTTCCATACCATTTTCTGATATTTTATGTCCTAATACAATTCTTCCTACTCATAAATTGACACTTTTCCTAATTAAATATTTCTTCACAGTGCTTAAGAACTTTTGATAAATGTTCTAAACATGAGTCAAATGAAGTTCCAAACACTCAAAAATCATCCATAATCAACCTTTTTCAATTAAATCACAAAAAAAATTGCCATCATACATCTTTGAAAAGTAGCAGGGGCATTACATAAACCAAAGGGCATTCTGCTAAAAGCAAATGTACCATAAGGACTAGTAAAAGTTACTTTCTCTTGATCCTCAGGAGTTATTTGTATTTGGTAATAACCGGTATATCCATCTAGAAAATGAAAGTATTTATGCCCAGCTAGTCTATCTAGCATTTGATACTGAAAGGGTAATGGAAAATGATCTTTCCTAGTGCCAAGATTTAATTTTCTATAATCAATGCATATTTATCACCCTACGACTTCTCTAGTAGGTATTAACTCATTATGTTAATCCATAATCACAGTTACTCCTCCTTTCTTAGGAACATAGTGAATTGGAATAACCCATGTGCTATCTGAAATACGGTAGATAATTCTAGCATCTAACAACTTTAAAATTTCTTTCTTAACAGCTTCTTTCATTACATGATTCAATCTTCTTTGAGGATCAGCCCTGGGTTTGCAATTCTTTTCCATATGAATTCTATGCATACAAATGGAAGATATCAACTATTGTCCATCCAAAGGCTTTCTTCAAATTTTTCAGAATTTTCATCAACCTTTCTTCTTCTTCCATAGTTAACCTTGAAGAAATTATAACTGGTAAAGTAGAGAAATCTCCTAAAAAGGCATATTTTAAATGATGAGGAAGCAATTTCAACTCAAGTTCTAGAGGTTTTTATATTGATGGACAAAATGATTTATCTTTTCTAACATATCCAAAATTTCAAAACTTTCTCGAACATAGTTTGAATCTTCCTTAAAAAGATCTTCACATTGGTCTAATTCTTCTTCTTGCTCGTGTCCCAAATCTTTTACTTCAAATTTCTCTTCATAATTAGTTTTGAAATGAAATTCGCTCAGAATATTATAACATCCATTCTATAACATTCATCATCTTTACCTTTTGCAGGATATTTCATTGATCTTGAAATGTTAAAAGTAACTGTTTGATCGTTGACGCACATTGTTAATTCCCCTTTTTGCACATCTATTATTTCTCTTCCTGTGGCTAGGAGAGGTCTCCCTAAAATGATAGGTATCTCTTTATCTTCCTTTCCTTCTGTGGCTAGGAAAGGTCTCCCTAAAATGATAAGTATCTCTTTATCTTCCTCCATATGCTTAGCACAATGAAATTCAATAAGAAAGATAAATTGATCCACTTTCAATAGGACATCTTCTATAACTCCTTTAGGATAAGTTATTGAACGATCTGCTAACTGCAGAGTTACAGTAGTAGGTGTTATTTTTTCTAATCCTAAAGTTTTCAATAATGATAATGATATAAGGTTAATGCTTGCACCTAACTCACATAAAGCTTTCTCATAAAATCTGTCTCCTATCGCACATGAAATTGTAAAGCTACCAGGATCTTTAAGCTTTTCATGAAGCTTCTTCTGAATTATCACACTGCACTCCTCACTAAGTGCAACAGTCTCATTATCTTCAAACTACCCTTTCCTGTTAAGAATATCCTTCATAAACTTTACATAGCTTGGCATTTGTTCTAAGGCTTCAGCAAATGGAATATTAATTATTAGCTTCTTAAAAATTTCTAGAAATTTTAAAAATTGCTTATCCAACTTCTATTGATGAAGTCTTTGAGGAAATGGAGGTGGTGGTTTTTTTAAGTTAACTTTACGTGGAGAGATAGGTCTTTCAGAATCTTTCAGAGCATTCTTTTTTGATTCTTCAATTTCTTCTCTCTCCACTCAGTTTCTTTTTGGACCCTACCTTCCAACTCTCTTCCGCTTCTAAGTTGAACGGTTTTTACTTGCTCTTTATTCTGGTCTTTCAGATTTATTTCAGTATTACTAGGAAGTGTTCCTTGAGATCTATTACTTAATGAATTTGTGATTTATCTAAGTTGATTCTCTATATTTGTAATTGTAGCTCCTTAACTTTGTAACTGATTTCCCATTTGTAATATGACTTCTTCTATAGATAACTTCTTCTCCTTAAATTGTGTATTACTGTTGAAGCCTTGAGGATAAGTAGATCTATAGTTATTATTATTCCCTTAGTTGTTCTAGTTTCCTAATGGGTTTCCTTGATTGTTCCCCCATTGCTGATTATTACCACCCGTAGTATTATTCCAATTAAAGTTGGGATGGTTCTTCTACCTGGGTTATAATAATTTGAATATGGGTTATTCTGCTTGTTATTTATGGCATTCAAAGTTTTTAATGATGCTTGAGAATCGACCATTTGGCCTAATGAATTCTCTTCAATCATGGAGATTTGTCGAGAAAAAATTATTCCAAATTGGTCTAGCTTCCTTGAAATTGCAACAACTTGATTTGCTAACATAGTAAATGCATCAGATTCTTGAATATTAGCTACTTTCTTAGGATTCACCATCTCAGAAGGCCATTGAAATATATTGGCAGTCATTCATTCAATTAAAGCATAAACATCATGAAACGTTTTGACATCAACGAACCATTAACAACGATCGATAATTGATCTAAGAGATCCAACTAATCCATTATAAAAAGTTTGAATTATTAACCAATCTCGGATAATTGACTAAGAGATCCAACTAATCCATTATAAAAAGTTTGAATTATTAACCAATCTGGTATAACATGAAGTGGACACTTTCTTAAGAGTTCTTTAAATTGTTCTCATGCTTCATAAATAGACTCCCCTTCAAACAGATTAAGAGATGTAATATCATTTCTAAGCTTCACAGTTTTTGATGGTGGAAAATATTTAATAAGGATTTTTTGCGTTAATTTACCCCAAGTTCTGATAGATCCAAGTGCTAACGAATTCAACCATATCATAGCTTTATCCCTGAGTAAGAAAGGAAATAACCTAAGTATTATGGCATCATCTGATACACCATCGCATTTAAATGTAGCGCATAATTCTAAAAAATTGGTAAGATGTATATTTGGATCTTCAGTTGGTGATCCCCCAAACTGATTATTTGATACTGTTTGGATAATAACGGGTTTAAGTTCAAAAGAATTAGCCACTACAACAGGCTACAATGAAGTTCATCTACCGTAGGGCTGGCATAATCTCGTAAAGGTCTAAATTCTTGATGAATTTTAGAATTTTGATCATTTTTGTTTGTTTTTTGTAATTTTTTTAGATTTTTCTAAGTTTTTAATTCTTTTGGTTTTTCTGATTTTTTTAACATCTCTCTCTAATTCAAAATTGTAAGACACTAGTCCTTCAGAACCTGAACTACGCATACACTAACATAAAATAAAATACTATATTAGGATATTCCTAAAATAACTTCTTAAAAGTTTAAGTTAGACTTTCTAAAAATAGAAATTTTGCTTTCAATTAATTTTTGAAATCTTCCCCGGCAATGACACCAAAAACTTGATCCCGACTATCTATATGCAACAGTATAACAATGATTTTGATGATCTTTTTCACTTATGATATCTTACTTTACAATAGAACAAAAAACTTAAACTTGAAAAAAAATAAGAATTTAAATTTTATATATATTGGGATACTACGCAAGTATACGTATCGTTATCAAGTAATATAAGACTTTTTGATTAATACCTGAATATCTAACCCACAGAGAAATATGCAATATGTACAAACTTTCTATTTTTAAAAAGACAATTACTTAAACTATAAATGTTTTCTCAATAAGTAAAATTCAATTCTTTTTGGTGTTTTTGATATCTTGACAAAACAGTAAAACTTCTAAAGATAACTTGAGTTTATATAAAAGAAAAGTACTTGATATGAAAATATCTTTCTCCTTATCATGAATTAGTAATAAGAATAGGAATTCTATTGTGGAAGTATGCAAATTGTGTTGAGCTAAATAGGAGCAATAATATTCTTTACCCTTACTAGAGATGCTATAAAGAACATTGGCTAGTTTAAAGTTTGAATAGTTCTGAAGATACCGGCTCTACTCTAGAGTTCCCTCGATTCCCTCCACCTGGGGGCTAACATCTCGTATTAGAACCTAGAACAATAAACCAAGTTGGGGGCTTGAACCTGTCACATTAAAGTCCTCTAACTCTACTCCCTTCAAATTTTATTTCCCTTTTTGTTTGCACTCAATCATATGAATTACATTCTCATTCATACAACCTTATGTGATTCTTTCCAGTTGTTGACTGAGACAATACCAGCCCGATTTAATTCATACAACCTCATGTGATTCTTTCCAATTGTTGACTGAGACAATACCAGCTCGGTTCTTTCATGTTCTCACAACAAATTTTAACATCTGGATTGGCCAAATCAAGAAGTAAATGAAGTACATTGATTTCCTCACAAACAAATTTTAACATCTGGATAGGCCAAATCAAGAAGTAAATGAAGTACATGGATTTAAATCAGCACAACTTATTCCAACATTAAAGATCAATACTCTCCACAACTTCCATCCAAACTTTAATTACTTATCATTCTAAGAAGAAAGATAAAAAAAACTACTCAGAATCCATGAAGAAAACAAAACTACACTTTAGTTTAAAAGAAGAAATCATTGTCAAACCAACAACAAGTCTCAATTAAAACCAAAGAAGTTTATCATTTTAAGAAGAAAGATAAAGAAAACTACTCAGAATCCATGGAGAAAACAAAACCACATTTATCATTTTAACAAGAAAGATAAAGAAAACTACTCAGAATCCATGGAGAAAACAAAACCACATTTTAACTCAGAATCCATGGAGAAAACAAAACCACACTTTAGTTTAAAAGTAGAAATCATTGTCAAATCTCATAATCCATGGAGAAAATAAAATCACACTTTAGTTTAAAAGTAGAAATCATTGTCAAACCAATATTTATGGAGAAAATAAAACCACACTTTAGTTTAAAAGAAGAAATTATTGTCAAACCAACAATATTGTATGGAGAAAACAAAACCATACTTTAGTTTAAAAGTAGAAATCATTGTCAAACCAACAATACATTAATTAAAACTAAAAGTAGTCTTTTAGTAAAAAAGTAGAAATCATTGTCAAACTAACAAGAAGTCTCGATTAAAACCAAAAGTAGTTTAAAAATAAAGATAAAAACTTATCTCAAATCTTCCACCAAAATCTTGAAGTTCCATTGTATCTCTTTTCTTTTACAACACTCTTGTCTCTCACAATAAAACTAAAAACAAAAAGGTTAAAGTAAATTTGTGGTGCCTAAAAATCTCTCCAAAACTCTCTCATTTCCAACACTTTTTAGAACTTTCAAGCACACTTTAAAAAGTCCCAACTTCCTTCTTTTATAAATCTCCAAGAGGAGCCTTGCTAACTCTTCAAAATGTGTCATAATTCGAAGTATTTTCCAAAGGATGCCTCTTTTCATAAGTCTTTTAATAATATTTTCATTTCAAGCGGTCGTAACTACCCTATTTAGCCAATAAGTACCTCAAATATCCCTTCCAAATTTGGCAAAATGAAGTAAATTGCCAAATAACTGGCTCTGGCGCTTAAGCGCGGGGCCTCTAGTGCTTAAACGCGACCTTCTCTATTTCACTGGCGCTTAAGAGTCGGATCTGGCGATTGGGTGTCAAAACACTTTGGCACAATTTTCACCTTTTTGCTCCAAATTTGATAATTTTTAACTCCTTTTAGCATTTTTCACCTTTTTACTTTTACCTGAAAGAAAAAGACACAAATACCTTCCATTAAAGCGCAATATCTAAAAAATAGGTATAAAAATGTGTCTAAAAACACTATATTTTAGGTGTATCAACAAGCATCATCAATAGCTTGGGATCTTGTCTTTTACAACAAAACCAAAGTTTTATTTAAACACAAAAAAATAACATATAGTGATACTTAGGATGTCGGTAGTATATTACGCATCAAACATCGTGTCAAGTTGTCATATTCGTTGTCTGCTCACACTTGGTATGCAATGCTTTGTTACATCAGCTCCATTTCCCTGTATGACTAACACTGATCCTCTTAGGAGGGGAATCAGATAAAAACTATGGAATTCTTCTAGGCTCACTATCCGTATTTCTTGTCCAAATATAATTGAACACTTGCTCATTAAGAATATTGTACAGAAGGGTTTCTCAAAATCATGGTTGTCAATATGATGTGGGATACAATCTCCATATTCATATTTATTGATGATACGACTATCTGGAATGCAACTTGATGACACTACATCCCAAGACACCTATCATTTGATTATCTGGATAATCACCATAGACATCGAATCTACTTGTTTATGATGTAGGATCCTTAGAGCATTTCTGCTTTTATCCTTAGCATAGTTATAGAAACATTCATACTGGATAGTTATTTGTCCTTTGTCACATATCCATTTGTTTGGTTTGGATTATTTTCTCCTTTTCAGATGTCCAGGTCACCTGTGATCACACGTTTCCATGACAAATCCAACGAAAGCTGCTTGTTCATCCTCATCAAAGACATTTGTGAACAAGTGGATACCTTCAAGTATGTAATGGTACGGTCATTAACATGCCTATATTGTTCAAAATAATTTCATTTGATAGTCTGAATGTGCCTCAGCGCTTCTTTAAAAATAATTTGTCTGTCAATTAGTTCATCTGACGTTGCGAGGTCGAGTACCGATACATACGGACTTGGAGCGAAGACAATCTTGTCTATTGCTTCCTCTTCTTTAGGTTCTCCTAAAATAGGATATACCTCACTAGGTGCATATTATGGAATCAGAAACTAAAATTCTTCTACCTCTTCAACCATGTGATACCTGTCTCGTCATTCATTTTCTTCAATTCTTTTAAGTCATTTGTTTCAGTTTCGTCTTTGAGATCGAGTCAATCTTAATGTAATATTATTGACTCCAACAATAGATGCCTCCACAATCCCTTGTGTCGTAGTGACTACTACTGATTTCAGTTTACCAGTATCAAGTTTTTGTTTCTGTTCTATTGATTTCACATTTTCCTTAGTAACATGTTGTTGTCGGGTTTTAAATTCCAGCACATGTTACTTCCCCTCTGCTTCTTCTTTATTGACAATGGATAACAAAGGTCCATTGTACAATAATTCAACTTGTGTCAGATCAAAGTCAAAATAAATTCTTGACCCTTTGTTGATGCATCTACAGTCTAGTGCCAAACATACATCATCTCGAAAAGTAAACATAAGTCTGTTGTTCAACATTTCTCCTACAAGTGACAGGTTAATTTAAACATGGCAGGCCTAGTTTTAAGTAAATTAATGTGAATGTTAAGAAATTTTGTTTGAAGATTCATTCAATTTGTTTTAAGATGTCATGCTCACAAACACCTGTTTGATAAGCAAGAAGGAAATCCCAAAGAGAAACCATTGGGAAAAGTTCAAATTCATTTTATTATTATTTTCCCAGTTTACAAATGAGTCATTATCTTTCATGATGCATAATATGTTTCAAATGCCGCCATTGATTAGGGGTAAAACTCTTTCTCCTTGACAATGGAACAACTGATAGGTTCCTCTCGAATATGTCTTTTCAATTACATATGAGCCCTCCCATATTGGTTTGAATTTTCCACTTATTTTTTGATGAGAGAGGATAGGTCTTCAGAGTATTAAGACCAATTTTTTGTGGGCTCGTGCCATTTTTGCTTAATATAATTTAAGATTCTATTGAGTCTGCAAATGTTTGCCTTCCAAACTCTCAACTTCTTCAAGTCGTAGACTTGCATTTTCTTCTTCAGTGATTTTATTTGCAACTACAATCCTGAGAGAAGGAATTTACATTTCAAGTGGAAGTACGACCTCATAACAATATACAAAAGCAAATGGTGTTGATAGTGTTGGTGTTCGGTATGTAGTATGATAGGCCCATAGAACTTTTATCAATCATTCGTGCCATTGTCGAAAGGTTGTTAGTCAATGTCTTTTCCAAAATTTGGACTAGTGTTTTATTAAAAGCCTCAACTAAACCATTGGATTTAGGGTAATAAATTATCGAATATCTCCAATCTATTTGATGTTTGTGGATGAAGTTATTCATTTTTCTATTTTTGAAGGCTAGTCCATTGCTTAATATGACCCTTCAATGAATTCCAAATATGTAGACAATGTGTTTTTTGAAAACGTGGAGAACTTGTTTTGCTTTGACTTCTCTGAGCGGTACTGCCTCTGCCCATTTGGAGAAGTAATTTGTAGCAGCCAAGATGAATCAATGTCCTTTATATGATGGAGGATCTATAGGGAACACTATGTCTGTGCCCTAACATTAAAACGACCAAGATGTAATTATCGGCTGTAATACAATTTGCAGTTGATATAAGATCACTCCATGTACTTGACATTAATGACATTTCTTTGCAGTTTCGAGACAATCAATCATCATTGTCGACCAATAGTATCCCATTCTTTTTATTTTCATCTTCATTTTTGGTCCAGATTGGTGTGCACCACATATACCTAAATGAACTTCTTTCATGTTTTCTCGAATCTCAAATTGGTTTAGACATCTTAACCACATCTAATCAAAAGAGCATCGATAAAGAACATTGTTTACTAGAGCGTAAGACAATGCTCTTTGTTTAATTTGGGATGCAGTGGAATTGTTTTTTTGGTAATTGTCCAATTTGTAGATATTGAATAATTGGTTATAACCAATCATCCTCTTCTTTGTTTATTTTCATTATTATCTCTTAGATGATTTTGTTGAAATTTTCAATGTCAATTTGGGAGAGAACTCTTCGTCCTCTTATGGAAATTGGAACATTGTCTTCTTTTAGATAAGCAAACTCTTTTGCTAGTTTAGCTAAAGCGTCGGCTAGAGAGTTGTTTCGTCTCGGAACTAGAAAGAAAGTTACATTTGGAATTTGCTGAAGCATTTTCCAGAGTGTAATAGAAATATTATTCAAGTCAGGGTTTCAAAGTTTTTTATTTTCTTGTGATTTGATTGATGATCAGTTGACAGTCCCTATAGATGTCGATATCTTTTATTTTCATTTGTATCGTTAGTTCTAAGATGGTCATGAGCACTTCATATTCAACTTCATTGTTTATGCATGGTTTAGTCAGGTGATAGGAAAACAACATCGTTGTTTTATTTGGAGTGATGAAGATTAATCCTACTCCCACTTTATCAGGTATAACTGTCTATCTGTCTTTATCTTTTCGAGCAGATGAAACTCCGTAAAAATATAATTCACATTTTTCTTTGTTAGAATTTTTTATGTCTAATACTTGATCATCGGGGAAATCATCATTAAGAGGAGATTCAGTTGGTATTACATGTGCTGCTAAAAAGTCTACCAAAATTTGTCCTTTGACAGCACATAACAATACAAATGTTATGTCAAGCTAGAGTAATATCATCACCCATCTTGCTAATCTTCCAAAAAGTGTTGGTTGTGTTATCATATATGTAAATGATTAAACCTTGAGATAAGAGTTATTTTATGAGATAACAAATAATGTCTTAACTATTTAACTACAAAGATCAAAGCTAAACAGTGCTTCTCAATTGCAGGATATTTTATTTCAGCTGGGACCAATCAACAACTTAAGTAGTATAATGTATTTTCTTTACCCTCATTGTTAACTTGAGCAAGTAATGCTCCGAGGTAATTATCTAATGCCTCAATATACAGAATTAGAAGTCTCCATAATATAGGAGCTGCTAAAATAGGAGATGTTTTCATGTATTGTTTAATGTTTTCAAAAACATGTTGGCATTTTTCATCCCACACAAATTTTGTATCTTTTCTGGTCAAGGTGGTGAGAGGTTGACACCTACCTGAAATATTGAAAATGAAACGTCAGATGTATGCTAGTTTTCCTTGGAGAGATCGTAGTTGGGTCAAATTTTTAGGAGGAGGCATGTTCAAAATGGCTTCAATTTTGAGGGGGTCAATTTTGATCCCACGATGTCGAACAAAAAATCCTAAAATCTTTTCTAAGGTTACACCAAAGATGCACTTTAATGGATTAATTTTAAGATTAAATTGTCGTAATCAATCGAAGACGATTCTCAAATCATACACATGATCATCTTTTTGTTTACTATTGACAACCAAGTCATTCACATAACATTCAACCTGGTTGTGCATAAGTTTGTCAAAGATTTGTATCATGACACTTTGATAGGTAGCGTAGTACCAGCATTCTTCAATCCAAACAACATTAATTTGTAATTGTATATTCCGATGGGTGTTAGAAAGATGTATTTGGTTCATCTTCTAAAGACACTTTGATCTGATTATATTTTGATGATCCCTCCATAAAGGAGAATATTTTATTTGTCAATGTAATATCAACCATCAATTTTGGAATTGTTAAAGGAAATTCATCCTTTAGACAAAATTTATTTAGGTCTCTGAAGTGTACACAGACTTGAGTTTGGTCATTTTTCTTCTCTACACAGACTTTGAGTTTGGTCAAATTCTGGTGGTGCATCTTCAATTGCAAGATCAAATATTTGCTCAGAATCAAGTCCTTTGGTGACAACTAGTCAAAACTCTGTGTCATCTAAAGGTTCTAGGGTACTGACCAAAGGAAAATATGTTGAGATTTACATACCTATTTTATACTATTTTTGATGATATTGCACTTTAAAGAAAGGTATTTTTGTGTTTTGTTGTAGAAATGATGAATTAGGGTCATTGGAGCAAAAGTGGAGGGAAAGTGAGAGATCTCTTCCTATCATTTTGTATTTTTGTTTTGTTGCAGAAATGATGAATAATGGGGAGAAGACTCAAAAATTGAAGTGTGAAACAAGTGTAGAGAGTTTAAATTGTGAGAAATTCTTCGAGAGATTGTAAGAGTGGAGGGAAAGTGAGAGATTTCTTCCTCCTTGCTACTTCAAAGAGGAATTTTGTGTGGTTTAAAAAAAGGAAGAGATTCAGAGGAACTTCGAGGAGTGTTCTTGGGGAGAAATTAGAGATAAGTTATTTACTTGTTGTAGTTTGTATGACTTTGATTTTATATATGAATTCCGAGTTTTGTTGTGTTTTCCCCATGAGATCTGAGTAGTTTTCTCTGTCTTTCTCCTTGTCTTGAGATTTGTGAAATGGTGATTTGAATTAGTGAAACCATGAAAATATTTAAGAAATTATGATGATCTTTTCACTTCGATCTTAATTTACTTTCAATATGGCCAATTGATTTGTTCAAATATATTGAGTTTTACAACTAAAGTGAAGATTACATCCAAGATTCAGGGAGGTCAAAGCCCTTGGAAGTTGGGTGCAAATAAATAACGAAATACTATTATCGGGCGTAGAATTGGAGATTTTAGAGAGACAGACTAAAATCCCCAATTCGGTCCTATCATTTGGGTACTGAAGTGTAGATGTTAGCCCTCAGGCGAGGGGAACGTGGGAGCTCCAAAGTGAAAGCCAGTATCCTCCCAGCCTAGCCGCAGATTCAATAAACAAGCATAGGATTAGTCAATGTTCTTTATGTCTGGACCAAAGGGTAAAGAATAGGTATGCTCCTATTTGACACAATATAATTTGAACTAGTTCACTTTATCCATTCACTATAATTTCTTGACAAGGAGAAGGATGCTTTCTTATATATTGACTATCACATTTAAACCTTCATTAGTATCATTAGTTATTTAATAGTCATTAAAATTACATATTTATTTTAATTGCCTATTAGTGATAGATAAGCAAATTGAACTTTTTTGTTGGATTAAAGTATTGCTTTTCTAAAATCTTAGTTCGTGGTTCTAAACCACTCCCTGTATCGATATCTAGGACTCCATTAGAGCCCTATATTACTTGAGCGATATGTATACTTGCGTTGACAATATCTAGGACTCTCCATTAGAGCCCTATATTACTTGAGCGATACGTATACTTGCATTGATAAGTGTGACTTTATTGCTTTTCTAAAATCTTAGTTCGTAGTTCTAAAGTTACTCCCTATGGGATCGATATCTAGGACTCTATTGAAGCCCCTATATTACTTGAGCGATATGTATACTTGCGTTGATAAGTGTGACTTTACAAATATTGAAACTTATATTACTTGAGCGATACGTATACTTGCGTTGATAAGTGTAACTTTACAATTATTGAATATTTTATACATCCATCTTTATCGAATCCATTACTTGAGCGATACATATACTTGCGTTGATAAGTGTGACTTTACAATTATTGAATATTTAATCTACTTGAGCGATACGTATACTTGCGTTGATAAGTGTGACTTTACAATTATTGAATATTTATTTCGTCCATATTTATCTTATATTTTGAGCGATACATATACTTGCGTTGATAAGTGTGACTTTACAATTATTGAATATTTTATACATAATTCTAATATTACTCCCTGTGGGATCGATATCTAGGACTCCATTAGAGCCCTATATTACTTGATTTCTAAACCACTTCCTGTGGGATCGATATCTAGGACTCCATTAGAGCCCTATATTACTTGAGCTAGTTCTAAACCACTCCCTGTGGGATTGATATCTAGTACTCCATTAGAGCCCTATATTACTTGTGCGATATTATTACTCCCTGTGGGATTGATATCTAAGACTCCATTAGAGCCCTATATTACTTGAGTGATACGTATTACTCCCTGTGGGATTGATATCTAAGACTCCATTAGAGCCCTATATTACTTGAGTGATACGTATACTTGCATTGATAAGTGTGACTTTACAATTATTGAATATTTTATACATACATCTTTATTCTTGCGTTGATAAGTGTGACTTTACAATTATTGAATATTTATTACATCCATATTTATCTTATTCAATTATTGAATATTTATTACGTCCATATTTATCTTATATTTTTAAGCATATATAAAGTTGCGGTCAAAGTATTTGGCGCCGTTGCTGGGGAGTGAGTGAGTAAAATCACAATTAGAGTAATGGACAAATTAGGATTTTTAGAAAAATTTTTACTTGAATTGTAACTTATTTTTATATTTATTACTGTGTACTAATTTCAAATTGTACCATAAATTTGGACTGTGTAATGATTTCAAATTGTATGCGTAAATTTGGACATGAAAATCTTATACCCTACGATTCGACGCACTGTTAGAAGGATTAGAAGATTAAGAAGAGAACCTAGAAATTCTGATACAATGGAAAAAAACATGAACAATCAAGGAATAAAGAATGAACACCAACCTAGACCCCTACGAGATTATGCAAATCCTACAACAGGTGAAATTCACTTATCTATCCAAAATCCTGATGTAGCTGCTAATTCATTTGAGCTTAAAACAGCTATTATCCAAATGATACAAAACAACCAATTCGAAGGTAGACCAAATGAAGATCCGAACTTACACCTCACTAGTTTTTTAGAACTGTGTGCTACTTTTAAATATGAAAAAGTCTCAAACAATGTTGTTAGACTTAAATTTCCTTTTTCATTGAGGGATAAGGCTAAGATGTGGTTAAATTTTTAGCACCAGAATCTATTAGAACTTGGGGAGAACTTTCACAGAAATTTCTATCCAAATATTTTCTTAGACTTATGCTTTTTCCTTTTTCACTGAGGGATAAGGCTAAGATGTGGTTAAATTTGTTAGTAGTCTTAGACTTTTTCCTTTTTCACTGAGGGATAAGGCTAAGATGTGGTTAAATTTGTTAGCAAAGTTAGACTTTTTCCTTTTTCACTTAGGGATAAGACTAAGATGTGGTTAAATTTGTTAGCACATGTTAGACTTTTTCCTTTTTCACTGAGGGATAAGTCTAAGATGTGGTTAAACTCGTTAGCACCTGGATCTATTAGAACTTGAGGAGAACTTTCACAGAAATTTCTATCTAAATATTTCCCTCCATCCAAAACTACTAGAACTTGGGGAGAACTTTCACAAAAATTTCTATCCAAATATTTCCCTCCATCCAAAACTATTAAGAACTTGGGGAGAACTTTCACAGAAATTTCTATCCAAATATTTCCCTCCATCCAAAACTGCTGAACTTAGAAATGACATAACATCAAACTTGGGGAGAACTGTTACAGAAATTTCTATCCAAATATTTCCCTCCATCCAAAACTGCTAGATTGGGGAGAACTTTCACAGAAATTTCTATCCAAATATTTCCCTCCATCCAAAACTGCTAAACAAAGAAATGAANTAATAGACCCAATAACCCTTATTCAAACTATTATAACCCAGGTTGGAAGAATCATCCAAATTTTAATTGGAAAAACAGTTCTTCTATAAATCAACAATGGGCAAACAACCCAGTGAACCCATTAGGAAATTCATCCAACCGAGGAAATGTTAACTATAGACTTTCTTATCCTCCAGGATTTAACAATAACACTCAAATTAAGAGGAAGAAGTTGTCTATGGAAGAGCTGATATTAAACATGGGTCAACAATTGCAGAATCAAGGAAATCAATTACAAATTCAAGAAAATCAATTATAAAATCAAGGAACTGCTATTAAGAATATTGAAAACCAATTAGGACATATTGCTACTGCGCTTAGTAACTGAACATTAGGAATTTTTCCTAGTACTGTGGATCCAAATCCTAAAGATCAAGGAAAAGAACAAATCAAAGCGTTACAATTACGAAGTGGAAAAGAATTGGAAACCAGGGTGCAAAAAGAAACAAACTGAAAAAGGGAAAGTGGATACCAAAAAAGACAGGATCATGAATACCCAAATTTAGAGTATCCATTTACACCAATGAAAATTACTGTGGAAAAACCTCCACCTGAATACCCAATTTAGAGTATCCATTTACACCAATGAAAATTACTGTGGAGAAACCTCCACCACTGTTTCCTGAAAGATTGAAGCAACACAAACAGAATAAACAATTTTCCAAATTTTTAGAAATTCTTAAGAAGTTAGCAATAAATATTCCCTTCGTAGAAGCTTTAGAGCAAATGCCCAATTATGTGAGATTTATGAAAGATATTCTGAACAAGAAAAGGTAGTTCACGGATAACAAATTTGTTTTACTTAATAAAGAGTGTAGTGCAATTATTGAGAAAAAGCTTCCTGAAAAATTAAAAGATCTTGGCAGTTTCACTATACCTTGTGCTATTGGTGAAAAATTTTATGGAAGAGCTTTATGTGATTTGGGAGCCAGCATTAATCTTATGCCTATATCAATTTTCAAAAGATTAGGATTAGGAGAAGTCTCACCTACTTCTGTAACTCTACAGTCAGTGAATCGTTCAGTTACAANACATGGAAATTAGTGAACATCTATTGAAAGAACATTTTAAAGAATATTTTGAAGAGAAAGAACAATTTGAAGTGAGTAATGAAGTTATTTTGGACAAATTAGAAAATGAAGAATAAGATTATGTTCAGGAAAGATTTTAGATGTTGGATATTACGGAAAATGCCGATAAGAATCTGTTACCGTCAATTATAAAACCACCTAAACTTAAGTTGAATGTATTGCCTAGCCACTTGAAGTATGTGTTTTTAGGAGACTCATCTACATTAACAGTTATTATATCTTCAGAATTAAATGATTTACAAGAGCAAAGACTGTTAGATACATTGAAAAGATATAAAAAAGCTTTTGGTTGGACCTTAGCTGATATTAAGGAAAATTTAGATACATTGAAAAGATATAAGAAAGCTTTTGGTTGGACCTTAGCTGACATTAAGGGAATCAGTCATTCAATCTGTATGCACAGAATTATATTAGATGAACAATATAAACCAAGAGTTGATCCACAAAAGAGATTAAATTTGATGATGAAAGAAGTAGTTAAGAAGAAATTTTAATGGTTAGACACTGGAATTATATATCCTATTTCAGATAGTGCGTGGGTAAGTCCGATTCATTGTGTTCCAAAGAAAGGAGGAGTGACTGTTGAAATTAAAGAAAATAATGAATTAATACCTATCAGACAAGTTACTGGGTGGCGTATTTGCATTGATTATAGAAAATTAAACACTGCCACCAAGAAAGATCACTTTCCTTTACCCTTTTTGGACCAAATAGTAGATAGACTTGCTGGGCACAAATATTTTTATTTTTTAGATGGATATACCGGTTACCATCAAATTCCTATTGCTCCTGAGGATCAAGAAAAGACAACATTTACTAGTCCTTTTGGAACTTTTCTTTTCGAAGAATGCCTTTCGAATTATGTAATGCACCTGCAACATTCCAGATATGTATGATGTCCATATTTAGTAAATTGATTGATGATGGATTGGATGTATTTATGGATGATATCTTTGTATTTGGAACATCATTTGACGCATGCTTAAATTTTCTTGAAAAAGTTTTGGAGTTATGCGAAAGAACTAATTTAGTTTTGAATTGGGAGAAATGTCAATTTATGGTTGCAGAAGGAATTGTGTTAGAGCATAAAATTTCGGAAGATGGTATGGAAGCAGACCCTGCAAAAATTCAAGTTATATCTAAACTAACACCTCCTACTAATGTAAGAGAGGTTAAGATTTTTCTTGGACATGTTGGATTTTACAGGCGTTTTATTAAAGTTTTTTCAAAAATTACCAAACCTCTATACCAACTTTTAGAAAAGGACAAGAAATTTGAATTTATTGAAAGCTGTTTAATTGCCTTTGAGTTATTAAAGGAAAAATTAATCACAACCCCTATTATAGTTTCACCTAACTGGGAGAAACCATTTGAACTGATGTGTGATGCTAGTGATTATGCTATTGGTGCTGTCCTTGGACAAAGGTATGAAAGATTTTTAAAGTTATATACTACGCTAGTAAAACTCTTAATGATGCACAAATTAACTATAGTGTTGCTGAAAAAGAGTTACTGGCTATTGTGTATGCTTTAGATAAATTCAGATCTTATTTAATTGGAGCTAAATGTGGTGTGCATACTGATCACTCTGCGATTAAATATTTGATGCAAAAGAAGGATGTTAAACCAAGGTTGATTAGATAGATACTTTTGATGCAAGAATTTGATCTTGTGGTTATTAATAGAAAGGGAATTGATAATCAAATTACTGATCATTTGTCAAGATTAGAAAACCAAGAATCATCTCACACTGACAAAAAAATTACAGACAGTTTCCCTCATGAACAACTTTATAATATTAATGAGTGAAAAATACCATGGTATGGTGATATTGTTAACTATATTGTAATTGATATTTTACCACCTATGCCAGACACTACAACAACAAAGGAAATTCATTCATGATGCAAAAGCGTATTTTTGGGATGAACCTTATTTATATAAACAATGTAAGGATCTGATTATGAGGAGATGTGTACCTTATAAAGAAACTGAGCTAATCATTCAGAAATGTTATGATTCTGAATTTGGAGGACATTTTGTGATTGATAAAACAACTTATAAAACTTTACAAGCTGGATTTTATTGGCCTACTATCATTAGGGATGTTTATAGATACATAAAAACTTGTGATCGATGTCAATGATNGAACTTTTCTTTTCGAAGAATGCCTTTCGAATTATGTAATGCACCTGCAACATTCCAGATATGTATGATGTCCATATTTAGTAAATTGATTGATGATGGATTGGATGTATTTATGGATGATATCTTNCTATGCTGACATTGCAACAACAAAGGAAATTCATTCATGATGCAAAAGCATATTTTTGGGATGAACCTTATTTATATAAACAATGTAAGGATCTGATTATGAGGAGATGTGTACCTTATAAAGAAACTGAGCTAATCATTCAGAAATGTTATGATTCTGAATTTGGAGGACATTTTGTGATTGATAAAACAACTTATAAAACTTTACAAGCTGGATTTTATTGGCCTACTATCATTAGGGATGTTTATAGATACATAAAAACTTGTGATCGATGTCAATGATTAGGCAATATATCTAGAAGAAATGAAATGCCTCTAAATTTCATGTTAGAAGTTGAGATCTTTGACGTTTGAGGATTAGATTTTATGGGACCATTTATTCCTTCATTTGGAAACTTATATATATTAATTGCAGTGGACTACATTTTTAAGTGGATTGAAGCACAAGCTTTATCTCGTTGTGATGCTAAAAGTGTTTCAAGATTTTTAATGAAAAATATTTTCACTAGATACGAAATACCTAGAATGATTATCACTGACGGAGGATCCCATTGTAGAAATAAATATATTGAGAGATTGGTAGAAAAATTTAATATTATTCATCGAATATCTACTGCCTATCATCCTCAAACCTGTGGGTTAGCTGAAGTTTCTAATAGAGAGATTTAACAAATACTTCAAAACACTGTAAATCCTAGTAGAATAGATTGGTCCACTAGATTGGATATCGCATTATGAGGCTTACAAGACTGCTTATAAAACTCCTATTGGAATGACTCCTTATAGACTGATTTTTGGAAAGACTTGCAACGTTATAAAACTCCTATTGGAATGACTCCTTACAGACTAATTTTTGGAAAGACTTGTCACTTACGCTCCTATTGGAATGACTCCTTACAAACTAATTTTTGGAAAGACTTGTCACTTACCAGTAGAACTTGTAAACCCTAGTAGAATAGATTGGTTCACTAGATTGGATACCGCATTATGGGCTTACAGGACTACTTATAAAACTCAATTGGAATGACTCCTTACAGACTGATTTTTGGAAAGACTTGTCACTTACTAGTAGAATTGGACCATAAAGCATATTGGGTGATTAGAGAATTCAATTATAATTTTCTTACCAGTAGAATTGGAGCATAAAGCATATTAGGCAATTAAAGAATTCAATTATAATTTGAAATAGTAGAATTGGAGCATAAAGCATATTAGGCGATTAAAGAATTCAATTATAATTTGAAAGATATTGGTAAGAAGAGATTGTTACAACTAAATGAATTGGAAGAATTAAGAAATGAGTCTTATGATAATGATAGAATTTATAAGGAAAAATTTAAAGTTATGGCATGATCAGAAGATTAACCAAAAGAACTTTGAACCATGACAAGAAATTTTGCTTTACAACACTAGGTTGAAGTTATTTCCTGGGAAATTGAAGTCTCATTGGTTAGGACCATTTACTGTGACTCAAGTTTATACTTACAGAGCTGTTGAAATTGAAGATAAAAAAGTAGAAAAGATTTAAATGAATGGACACAGATTAAAGCCGTATTTTGAGGGTAAAAGACCAAATTTTAAAGAGGTTTTAATAATCAGTCAACTGGGACATAGATTAAAACCATATTATGAGGGTAACAAACCAAATTTTAAAGAGGTTTTAATGATTCAAGTTTATACTTACGGAGTTGTTGAAATTGAAGATCAAAAGACTGGAAAAGATTTAAAGTAAATGGAACATAGATTAAAACCATATTATGAGGGTAAAAGACCAAATTTTAAAGAGGTTTTAATGATCAGTCAACCTAAAGTTTTAATGGTCAGTCAACCTGAATAATTATTATGAGGGTAAAAGACCAAATTTTAAAGGAGTTTTAATGATTAGACATAGATTAAAACCTTATTATGAGGGTAATAGACCAAATTTTAAAGAGGTTTTAATGATCAGTCGATTTAACACCTGAATAGGTCGGGCTGACAACGTTAAACCAAGTGTTTAATATGACATATATTAAAACCATATTATGAGGGTAAAAGACCAAATTTTAAAGAGGTTTTAATGATCGGTCAATTTAACACCTGAATAGGTCGGGCTGACGACGTTAAACCAAGCACTTTATGGGAGGAAACCCATATTTATCACACCTGAATAGGTCGGGCTGACGACGTTAAACCAAGCGCTTTATGGGAGGTAACCCATATTTATCTTTATTTTTATCATAATTATAGTAGTTTTTTTGAAATTATCGTTAGTATGTGGTAGTATTAAGCTCTACTACCTTATTTACCCTTGAAATATCTTAAGAATTGGATCTATAGAGAAAAATTGGAACGCATTTGGATAGAGCAAAACTGTGCAATTTTTGCCTTGGGCGCCGATGGCACCCTCAACGCCGCTGACGACGGGTTTTTCCCGAGAGTCCAGGCAAAATTAATACAGAGGCTTGCCGACGGCGCCCTCGACCCCGCCGACGGCGAGACCGGCCAATTGGTAGTTTCTTGGGTTCAAATGGCGGTTTTTGGCTGTTTTTGGGCGGGAATAATCTTTTTAAACTAAAAAAATTGATTCCTAGTTCATATTTTCCTTCCAAAAATGAAGTAAAATTCCACCAATTTCATTCCTATGGCATCCAATTCCCCTGATAATCCCAGAATGCAAGTTTTCAATCGGTGGAAGTTTATTAGTGCGGAAGCAGCGAATCTTCAACAAGTTGCTGACGAAGAAAAGATTAATCAAAGAACGAGGATTCGTGAATTCTGACGAAGAAAAGATTGATCAAGGAACGAGGATTCGTAAATCATGGATTGAATAATCCCACAACAACAAATGAAGAAACGATAGTGCGGCAAAGATGGGAAGTGTTGTGCTACACTACCGCTGCCGTGGTGGTTCCTGTGGTAAAAGAATTCTATGCAAATTTATACGGAATCAACCATGGAATTATTTATGTGCAAGGAAGATGGATCACTTTCACTCATGTATGGATCAACGAATTATAAATGATAAAAAATGTTCCTGTCTGCCACTATTCCAATTTCGTCCCAACGAGAAACCGGATAAATGAAATTTACCAATATTTAATGGACGAAACTGACGACTGGGATACAAGAGAAAACGGGTATGTTAGTTTTTCTGCAACACTCCTAAATCCCGTTTTGAAACATTGGCACTTTTTCATTTCTGCAAAACTGTTACTGACAATGAAGATCGGTAAAGTTTCTAATGAAAGTGCCATTTTGAATTACTGCATCCAAAGGGGACTGCCAATCGACATTGGATCAATTATTGTGAAGTCGGTTTTGAGCCTGATCGTTCATGGATCAACTTATGGGCTTGAACACCCCTCCACAATTTTCTCACTTTGCAGTCATGCAAGTGTCCTATGAAAATTGGGAAAAGGTACTGCTACCTTGGAAGCCTTTGGATCCAACTGAGAGATTCCTAGCTTTTGAAGATGAAAATGACATGAATTCACTGTCAGTTCAACCCTTAATTCCTGACAAGTATCTGGTGATCTTACACCGAATCAATAAAATTGGAAAATGAAGTAAAAAATGTCATGAATGCGATTAATAATATCTTCAATTTCTTTGATCATCTAGAGTGGAGGATGAAGGAACATTTTGAGCACTCTGGACATTTAGAAGATAGTTTGATACAACTGATGAGGAGGATGAAGTTAATAGAAGAGGATTCCACTGAAGAGTTTCCATTCCGACCCTTCTACAACCTATTCATTCATGTGCAATTGTGATCTCAGAGGAGAATCGAGTACTGAGTCTGAAGATTAGTAGATTTATATTACTACCTATCTTTCTATCTATAAATCGAGTACCGAGTCTGAGGATTAGTAGATTTATATTACTACCTATATGTCTATCTATGTAACCTTCTACAACCTCTTCGTTCATGTGCAATAAATGGGTGATCTCAGAGGAGAATCGAGTACCAAGTCTGATGATTAGTGATTATATTGCTACCTGTCTGTCTATCTATGTATTTTGATTTAAACTTTGTATTTGCTTTGCTTTAGAATTATGCTTATAGATCTCTCTATAGTTGAGACTAAGCATATGATGTTTTCTCTATGTATTTCGATTTGAACTTTGTATTTGCTTTGCTTTAGAATTATGCTTGTAGATCTCTCTATAGTTGAGACTAAGCATAGGTTGTTTTGTCTCAGCGTTTTGAGTGTTGTGGCTTGGATTGCGACGCTGAATTAATGTATTGAGGTTGAGAAATATAGAATTATGCTTATAGATCTCTGTATAGTTGAGACTAAGCATAGGATGTTATGTTTTCAGCTTTAGAATTATGTTTATAGATCTCTGTATAGTTGAGACTAAGCATAGAATGTTTTGTTTTCAGCAATTTGAGTGTTGTGACGATTGCGATGCTGAATTAATGTATTGAGGTTGAGAAAATACCAAACTTAGGTGTGTTATGTAGCGTATATTGTACCCCTTGGAATTTACATATAAATGTGATGTTTTATGTTGTGAAAGTTTATATTTACTAAGTACATCATTTAGTCACTTAAAATTATGTCTATAATGATTAAACGGATGTCGTTGAGGCTTGAAATTGATCGAAATTGCAAAAATATGGAATTTGGAAAAAATCAATAGAGCCCGCCGACGGCGCCCTCGACGCCGCCGACAGCGGATTTTTCCCTAGACTTAGGATTTAATTCCAATAGAGCGCGTCGACGGCGTCATCGACCCCGCTGATGGCAAGCTCATGAAAAAACACCTTTTACCGTGATTTTGACCAGTCAAACGCCACTATTCATCATCCCCTTCCTCCTAAAAATGCCATTTTCAACCTAAAGCTTGAAAGACCTTGGATTGGGAGGCAATTTCAAGGCTTTTTTACATCGGATTTGATCATCTTTAGGTAAGAGCTTCACTCTAAACTAAAAATATTTGATTTTCACCATGAATTTCTTCCACATT
>JXCR01143248.1:90730-111774 GCA_002079205.1 Phalaenopsis hybrid cultivar | reverse complement strand
AATTGGAGATTTTAGGGTGACAGACTAAAATCCCCAATTCGGTCCTATTGTTTGAGTATTGAAGCGGAGATGTTAGCTCTCAGGCGAGGGAAACGTGGGAGCTCCGAAGTGAGAGCCGATATCCTCCCAGCCTAGCCACGAATTCAGTAAACAAGCATAGGATTAGTCAATGTTTTTTATGCCTGGACCAAAGAGTAAAGAATAGGATTGCTCCTATTTGGCACATACAATATCTAATGCATCTCATTTACATTAATTCCATTACATAAGAATAGTAGTTTTTAATATCTCAAAATTCTCCAAACCAATTCATCCAAAAAGGGTTATCTTTAATAGTAGTTTTTAATATCTCAAAATTCTCCAAACCAATTCATCCAAAAAGGGTTATCTTTAGATTTAATATTTGCATTTAAACATACAATATTTAATGCATCTCATTTCTTTACTTATCTACAATTCATTACATAAGAATAGTAGATATTTAATGCATCTCATTCCTTTACATTATCCAATTCATTACATAAGAATAGTAGTTTTGTATCTCAAAATTCTCCAAACCAATTCATCCAAAAAGGGTTATCTTTAGAATTAATATTTGCAATTTATTTAATGCATCTCATTCCTTTACATTACCTAATTCATTACATAAGAATAGAAATTTTTAGTATAATTCTCCAAACCAATTCATCCAAAAAGGGTTATCTTTAGAATTAATATTTGCATTTAGTTATGGTCATCCAAAAAGGGTTATCTTTAGAATTAATATTTGCATTTAGTTATAGTTACTATCTTTACGTTTAACACTTGCATTTAGGAGTAGTTTTTAGATAAAACATCATTTTAATCGACATTCCAAACTAAAGACTACTTGTAGTAGACTAGGATTTGACTAAGGACCTCTTACCTCGCTTCCCTGTGGGATCGATAATTGGATTCCACTAGAGCCCCGTATTACTTGAGCGATACGTATACTTGCGTTTGAAATTGTGAATTTACAAAATCATTATAAATATATAAATCTGGGTTCATAAATTCTTGCATATAAAAAGTCGCTGTCACAGACCACGTGAAGTAAAAATTTGAGAAGGCCTGCAAAAAATTTTAGAATAATGAAAATGCCTAAAATACTGAGGTATGATTTATATTTAGAGTTTTTCTTTCCACCTGTATTATTTTATATTGAAAAATTTAAGTTTGGGCGAGGGAAGAAAAAGATTAACTATTAGATGTCCTCTATTTAATTATTTTAAAAAATTATTTATATGATTTTATGTAGTGAATTTAATTCACGTAATTATATTTTTGTAGCTATTTAAATATTATAGTAGATTTAAAGAAATATTTTTGTAATGAAAATTAATTTTGTAACTTAAGATATTTAGTATAAAAGATAAAGATTATAGTTAACTATTTAAAGTAAAGGAAAATATATTTTGAAGTATTAAGAATCTGGAAATTCATTTGAGAAGAAAATATTGGAGCTTAATGATGTAAAGGCTATGAAATATTTATAAGATAAAGGAATGCTTTGAGTTTCAAATTTAGGGAAGGAAAAGTGAAGTTCAAAATGATTAAAGGTTATCCAGATATAGTAATTCTCACTTGAAAAAGGAAAAAGAAAGGATTGAAAAAAATCANTTTTCTATAATTTGATTAGATTGAAATGGCTCCACATCAAAAGAGAAGAGTTGAGTTTGACAAGTCTCGCTTCGTCAATGCGATGGATCAAACAAAATTTACTTCCATATTTAAAGGAAAGAAGTGTATACAAGTAAAGTTTTTGAAAGTCAAGGAGGAGAAATCGAACGAGTTATTGCCAAGCAGAGGTGGGAAAACTTTTTTAACACCACCAATAAAGCTGATGCAAATGTTGTGAAGGAGTTCTACGCCAATGTAATTTATTCTGATTATGGAATCGTTCAAGTGCATGGATTTCCTGTTGAGTTTACTGCCGCCCGCATCAACACTTTTTATGAAGTCCCAGACTCTTATAGCTGCCAATATGAATCCTTTAGTACAATGGAAGGCCCCCTGAATGATGTGATCAGCTTTCTCACTGATGGGAAAGGATTATGGAAGATAAAGCAGCGAGAACGGGTAAAATTTTCTGCTTCCATGATGAATGCCACCTCTAAGGCATGACACTATTTCATTTCCTCTACTCTGTTACTGACTTATCACCATAGTGAGGTAACTAGAGATAGAGCTATTCTAAATTTTTGTATTCAGAATAGTAGAACTATAAATGTGGGAAAGAATAAGAATATATTGACTACGACGAGGAGTGAGACTAGTGGAGGTCTAGGACATCCTGGACTTATTCNGAGTAGAAATCAAGAACCTTCTACTAGTAGTGATGTCCCCTCTACAAGTTATGACCTTCCACCTTCTAGTTCACCTACCCTATCTGATTTGATGAATGAGTTGACCTTGCAGCGGAAGAGCATAGAGTTGATAAATGAAAGGATTAGAGGTTTAGAACGTCGGCACGATTATGATAGTGAGTACCTTCAAAGGCATTCAAATTTTAAGGTAGCTTATTACGAAGCTCAGGCCCGACACTACAAAGGTGAGCCTGATGTTACTTTCCCTGAGTGCCCCCGATATACTCAGTATCAGCCCGATCCACCTGCTGATCAAAGAGATGAAGTCATAGTTTGGGATTTTGATATTTGATAGAATTGATGTAATTGTACTTGCACTTTTATTTCTGTAATCTTTTGTAATAGAAATGGTGTTGTGTATTTGGACTTTCATTTTTATTATTTCATTGTACTTGGATGATTATTTAATTTTTGTTATAAAGTTAGTGTTATAGTTAAATGTGCATGTATAGTTTAATAGATGTTGAGTAGTATTTTGTAATGTAATGTGATTTTTATTTCACATTTTAGTTTTAATTGTTTAGTATTGTGGTTGTGTTAGGAAATGTTGTGCTTGTTTAGTGTTTTAGTTTTATACTTATTTTAAAATTTCATTACCCAGAAATTCCTCTAATAATTTATGTGTAGAAAGCTCCTAATATTACAGACTGACCAAAGGAAAATATGTTGAGATTTTCATACCTATTTTACACTGATTTTGATGATATTGCACTTTAAAGAAGGGTACTTTTGATGTTTTGTTGCAGGTATGATGAATTATGGACTTTTGGAGAAAAAGAAGAAAAAACGGTGCAATTTGGAGCAAAAACGAGCAAGAAATGATATTTTGGTCTGTCACCTTTCGAAAAGTTTTTATATGCTTAATCTCTTTTACACTTCTTGCATATTTTTTAATGAGATTACACTTTAAAGGAATGTTGTTTTCCTTAATCTCTTTTACACTTCTTGCATATTTTTGAATGAGATTACACTTTAAAGGAAGGTTATTTTTATACTTATTTTGTAGGGCTATCTGTTAGGAACGCAACACAACTGAAATGGGGTGAAAAGAAGCTAAAACGGGGCCAAATGGAGCGACTGCCCGCCGACGGCGCCAAAACGGCACCGACGACGAGATTTACCCGAGAAGACCAAGAAATGACAGAAAAACTCATTGATAGCGCCCTCGAGCCCGCCGACAGTGCTCGAGAAGACTATGGACCGACTTTTGGCTGTTATGGGCTGAAATTTAATGTATTTGGACGCTTTTTGGAAGGGTACTTGTGGCAACTCTTCATACTTCATCCCTACACTTTAAAAGAACAAATTTAGGTTAGAAAAAGAGGGATTTTTGTGAGAGGAATGTTAGGAAAAGTGTGAAGAAAGTTTAGGTTTCTTAGAATAGGAGTATAAATGTAGATTTCTACCCTTTTGGAAAGATTGGAGAGGGGATTTTGAGAGAATTTGTAAGAAGATGTTCTAGCATTGCATGGATCGGTGAGAGACTTTGNTTGGCGGTTATGGGCCAAAATTCAACGTATTTGGACGCTTTTTGAAAGGACTCTTGTGGCAACTCTTCAAACTCCGTCCCTACACTTTAAAAGAATGAATTTAGGTTAGAAAAAGGGGATTTTTTGAGAGGAATATTAGGAAAAGTATGGAGAAAGTTTAGGGTTTTTAGAATAGGAGTTGAAATGTAGATTTCTACCTTTTTGGAGAGATTGGAGAGGAGATTTTGAGAGAATTTATAAGGAGATGTTCTAACTTTGCATGGATCGGCGGGAGACTTTGTGAGAGAGATATTCATCTTTCTTTTGNGTAGATTTGTACCCTTTTGGAGAGATTGGAGAGGGGATTTTGAGAGAATTTGTAAGGAGATGTTCTAGCATTCAATGGATCGGCGTGAGAATTTGTGGGAGAGATTTTCTTCTTTCTTTCAAAGGGAAAAGCATTGTATGGATCGGCGGGAGACTTTGTGGGAGAGATTTTCTTCTTTCTTTTAAAGGGAAAATCTAAGTATTGTGTTCTTCATTATCTTTTGATTTTTGTAAACACTTATCTAGTGGATTTGCTTCGGTTAAAAGAAGTTTCTGGTGTGTTTTCTTTGAGCTTTGTGATTNTGGATTTGCTTTGATGAAATGAAGTTTTCCATTGTGTTTTCTTCGTGCTTTGTGATGTGTTTCTCTTACTCTATCATCTTGTTTGGAAATAATGGTATAAGAAGATTATGTCGTTATTTTCATTATACTTTTCTTTTGTAATGAGTAGAATTTATGTTTAGGATTTTGTGATGCATGTTAGAAGTGGATTTATTTATAAATGTGATGGTTTTTACTTGCCTATTTACATTACAATAAAGGCCTGTTGTAGTGTTAAAATTTATTGTAATTGCATTAAGACCCAAGAGGGCTGTGTAATTCTCAACAAAGTAGAACCGCATTTAGTTTCTGTGGATGATTAAGTTCATAGGAGTTGAATGCAAATTAATTGAAATATTTTTTGATGGGCGTAGAATTGGAGATTTTAGGGTGACAGACTAAAATCCCCAATTCAGTCCTATTGTTTGAAAACTGAAGCGGAGATGTTTGTCCTCAGGCGAGGGGAACGTGGGAGCTCTGAAGTGAGAGCTGGTATCCTCCTAGCCATTCCACGAATTTAGTAAACAAGTATAGGATTAGTCAATGTTCTTTATGCCTGGACCAAAAGGGTAAAGAATAGGATTTCTCCTATTTGGCACATACGAATAGCTCTCATTCCTTTACATTATCCAATTCATTACATAAGAATATTATTTTTTAATATCTCAAAATTCTTATTCCTTTACATTATCTAATTCATTACATAAGAATAGTAGTTTGTAATATCTCAAAATTCTCTAAACTTTACATTCCAATTCATTACATAAGAATAGTAGTTTTTAATATCTCAAAATTCTCCAAACTAATTCATCAAAAAAGGGTCATCTTTAGAATCAAAATTTGCATTTAGTTATCGTTACTATCTTTACATTTAACACTTGTGTTTATTAGTTGTTGCTAGATAAAACATCCTTTTAATCGACATTCCAAACTAAGGACTAATTGTAGTAGACTAGAATTTGACTAAGGACTTCTTACCCTGTGGGATCGATAAACGAGACTCCACTAGAGCCCTGTACTACTTGAGTGATACGTATACTTAAGTTTGAAATTGTGACTTCACAAAATCATTATAAATATATAAATCTGGGTTCATAAACTTAAGCATATTTAAAAGCGCTGCAAATTTTAGCATACTAGCTCATCTTTGGAGGTTATCGGCCAAACTAAGCATCTACGATGCTCTGATCTTGTCCAAGGAGATAAGGGAATCTCTAATCAAGGCTTTATTTAATCCATAAATTTGCTTAGCTCAGTTGGCCAGTACATCCTCAAATGAAGTTTGTTAGTTAAGGGAAACGCATGAGGTAACCTTCACAGATGAAGGCTTGTTGCTTGGTACTACCAATCACAACTGACTGCTCAACATTTCTGTTAGCATTAGTAGATTTGTACTCTCTAGAGTTCTATGAGATCCATGAGCATCACTCAACTTAATTATTTTTACAGACGTTAGCTTATTTGGATGATGACGCTCAGGAGCTTACCGCCGATAAGATGCTGGTAAGAGGATTTAATCAAAAGGAAGAAAGATCACTTGGATCGATTACGCTCCTGATGAAAGTTGGTGAGCTAGTAACAACTGCTATGTTCCATATCATCGATGTAGAAACCTCTTTCAGTTCTTTGCTTGGTCAACTATAGATTCACAAGCATAATATGGTCCCATTGACGTTGCACCAATACATTAAGTATTGCTAGTAAGGACAAGAATATTACATCAAGGGGGAATTGTAGTTGTTTTCAGTTCATGAAGTAGGCATCGACAAAGATGTCTCCTACTATGCTCCTCCAAATAAGATTGAATTTTCTGGTGAAGTTATTCCAAGTAAGATTGAAGATTCAAAAATACCTCAAAAGCAAGATTGTTCAACTCTGCTTCAACGATCTCTCACCACTCCCTTGCAATGAGTTGGTGGATGTTCTTTTAACCCACGCATTTGAGATCAAGACTGGGGACATGGAAGAGGAAGAACCAACACAATTATTGTATGGACTAGACCGACCATTAGCATTGACGTGGAAGAGAGCACTGAAGAAGATAAGAATGATGGAAAAGAAATGATGATAAAATAGAAGAAACACCAATTCAAGATTTCTTTTGAAGATGTAGAGAAAAATGAATATGATTTGACGTATGATCAGATCAGCCACTATGTGTATGCCATTACCTTAACTCCGATCCACACATAAAATATTGAGAGTCTAGAGGTCAAGGAAGTTTAGGGTGTTAGTTTGAAACTGACCAAGTTTTACCGTGCTTCCCTTTCCCATAATTTGGAAACTCATGTAAACTTAGAAGAAGATGATTCTAATGAATTAATGGAATTACCATATGGTTACTTTTCTCCATGTCTACAAAAATTAATTCAAGAGGGATATGTGCCGAACCAAATTCTGAAATAAAAACTACAGTTCTTTCAGAAATGTTAAAGGTCAAACTCTCAACTCAAAAGAGGTTCTTGGGTTTGGTACGATAGGACCAGTTGATGATTTGAAATTTTTAATGGTTGTTACATGCAAATTGGAAGAGGAATGGCTTGATGTGGAAGATGATTCTGAAAACCCTTTGATAGATGAGGCTTAACCAAAATTTGAAGAAGAAATTATCTCAAAATTCAATGAATTGATGGAAGTTAACCTCGAGACTAAGGAGCAGCCCCGACCTACCTTCATAAGTTCATTTTTGGCATTAATTAAAAAGGATGACAAATTAAATATAAAGCTTCTCAGATAAGCTAATTAACCTTGAATGATGGATCATACCTTCTTTCAATAGATTGGGTAGGTGTCAGTCTTTCAGTAAATATAAAACCCCGACCTACCTACCTAATCAGTAAAATTTAGGAGCAGCCCCGACCTACCTTCAGTCTTTTTTGGCATTAATTAAAAAGGATGACAAATTTTTTTGGGAAGATAAATGTCAGCAGACTTTTGAGGAAGTTAAGTAGTACTTAACAACACCTCCTATTTTGGCAGCCCCATATCTCGGGAGAACCTTTGATACTTTATACCATGGCCTTAGACAACTCTTTAGCAGCCCTGTTGGCTCAAGTTAATGATAAGGGTAAGGAAAATGCGTTATATTATTTGAACCAATGTTTAATACTGGTGGAAGTAAAGTATCCTCCAACTAAGAAGTATTTTTTGGCTTTGACTTTTGCCCCGTGGAAGCTCAGACATTACTTGCTCTCTCATAAGGTCAACCCTATTTCGAAGGATAATCAGTTACAATATTTTATGACTACAGCAACACATTTTAGATGTTTAGCAAGGTGTTTGTTGACTTTATTGCAATTTTATATAAATTTCGTGCCCCTTCGTGCTATCAAACTGCAGATTTTCTTGTAGTGCACCCACAACCAGCTGGGTCCCCTCTTAATGACGAACTGCCAGACGAGTAGATACTATAAGTAGAATCATCCTCTGCCAGATGTTGGGAAATTTATTTCTATGGAGCTTCGTCAACAAGAAAAGATAAAGGATTACAAACAGTTATACCAGGCAAAGCTAAAATTGGTCTTATTTTTGTTACATCAAATCAGACGATGTTCAGACTCTTTTACCACCTGATAGAGTCATGCATGAACAACAAAGCATAGTATGAGGCCTTGATCACTGGGCTAGAGTTGGCAATACCAATGTACATAATAAACATTACCATCTAAGGTGATTGATAACTTGTAATTCAGCGAGTTACTGAACACTAGAAGATTCTAAAGCCAAGACTAGTAGAATATCATCATTATACAAAGAAGATATTGGAACAGATTTCCAGTGTGATGCTTTCAAGTTTCCTTAAGGAGATAACATCCATGCCGACACTTTAGCCAAGCTTGTTAAATAATTGTCCTATCTAACAGAGGATTCCATTAGTGTGTCGGTACAAAGACACCAAGTTCTATTGCATATTGACTTTAAAAATTTCCACAAGATTGGAAAAGAACAAGAGAAAGTAGCTATAGTGACCGACGATACTGAAGATTGGCGCAGGCCTTTAACAGATAATTGCAAATAGGAAGGCTATCAGATGACAAGTCAGCAGTGCATTTATTGACCTCACTTTTGGTTGATTTCTAGTTTCCTCCTTAGTATCCTAGGATCTAGCCAGCCATAGGACTTTCTCGTTGACAATTCCTAAAGGACTAGAAAAGGAACCCTCTCCATTAAAAATTCTAAACTCTTATTTGCACGACTTAAAGTTCCACATGTTGGTCCTAACCTCTAGCACTTATTAGGTGGGGTCAATTTGAGGGAGCTCAAGAGGAGTTTCCCATAGGATGGTCAAGCCTTAGAACTAAAGCTGGGTGGTCTAGTCTTGCTTAGGCTAGCGTGCACACACTACACTTTCTCACACACCCCAAACCCTAGACACCTTGATTTGGTCTTTTGACTCCTTTTGGAAAACTCATATGAGTGGACCCAAACCCCTAGTCCTTTGCTAAGAGGTTTAGGACTAGCATATTGAGCATCCAAAATGAGTCCTCATATGGCTTCTATTGGTTTGACATGGCTTCATGGCTTACTTATTTTATTGTAAGAGGAAGAGTACTTTTAATATATTAAAGCCCACTTTCTAATTTTCACTAAGTATTTTAGTTTAGGAGTAGAAGTATTATTATAGTTATAATTTTATGATATAATCAAATCAAACTATTATCAACCTTCCAAGCTAGGGCGTGTTATTCTAAACTAGAACTTCTCTTGAAAGCCGCTACAATTAACCTCGATCCCCGTGGGATTGATATTTGGGGCTTAATCGGAAAGCCCTATATTACTTGATAACGATACGTATACTTATGCAGAAGGCATACAAATATAATTAAAATCTTACTTTGCTTTGGATCAAGTTTAGGATCATGTTTTTGGTGCCATTACTAGGGATTAAAATCTTCAAGTAGTGGTGTCAACTTCATAAATCCTTCCATTTAAAAAATATCTGGATCATCCACCAGAGGATTCCATCGACATTACAGTATAAGGACGATGAGTTTTGTCTCGGATCAACTTGGACAACTTACTCAAACTCAAAAAAGAAGAAGAAATGATGATTGTAGTTGCTGACATCAACAAAGATTGGCTTAAGCCGTTAATAGAATATTTGAAAATTGGAAATCTACTAGAGGACAAGTCTGAGGCACACCACATCACAAGAATAGCTATGTCATATGCTCTAGTGAGTGATGTCCTTTATAGAAGATTGTTTGATCAGATGTGGCTGCGATGTCTAAGCAGGGCTGAAGCACAGAATATTGTCAAAGAAATACATTCTAGATTGTGTGGCTCTAACATGTCAGGGCCAAAATAAAGATGAAGATCAAGAGACTCAGATATTATTGGTCAGCAATGATATTTGATTGCATTGATACAATAATAGGTGTCACATATGTCAAGTTCATGGGGTGTTCTAACACCAACCTCTTAATGTGCTACACCCAACCATTTCCTTGTGGCCATTCGAGTGTTGGGGCACATGCATAATAGGTCTAATATACCCTCCATCCTCTAAGTGACATAGATTCATTCTTGTCACTATGGATTACTTCTCCAAGTGGATAGAGGTAATACAGTTAGAAGAGTTTACATCACAACATGTTCTGTAATTTTTTAAAAGCCAAATCGTTTACCATTTCGATGTACCGCACAGAGTGATTTCCGACAATGGGACAACCTTCAAGAGCATAAAGGTCAACAACTTTGCCAAAAGACATGGGATAAACTGGAGGTACTATATGATTATCTGTCCTAGGGCAAACAAACTGGTTGAGGCCTTCAACAAGAAACTCGTGCAAATCTTAGATAAAACATTGGATAAAAACAAAAGAGATTGGCATAATAAACTATTAGAAGCTTTTTGGGCCTACCGAACAACATTCAAAACTCCCACTCAATGTGCACCCTACGCACTTGTGTACAGCTCTGAGGTAGTCCTACTGCTAGAAGTGCAGATGCCATCTCTCAGACTCGTCATAGCCAACCAAATCACAATCAAAGAAAGTGCAAAACTCATACTTTAGGAATTGAAAAATCTCAAAGGAAAATGACTAGAAGCACAACAACATTTGGAACTCCACCAAGCGAGGATGGTGCAGCCTCATGACAAATTTGTCCACCCGAGGGCGTTCAAAGTTGGTGACCTTATTCTCATTCTCAAAAGACCTATCCTTGCAGACTGCAAGATAGGTGGAAAATTTGAACAAACTTGGGAGGGACCATTTGTCATAGAAAAGGTCTGTTTGGTAGGAGCTTACCAGATGGTGGATTTCCAAGGTAAAATACCTATGTTATCGGTCAATGGTCACTACTTGAAGACAAACTACCTGACATAACGTTGCTAGAAATCAACTTTTTGAAATTTTGATTGTTTTGGGGTTATTTATTTGGCCAAGCGTCTATGACTGGGTCCAAAATTTTGTAAGAATATTAACCTCAATAAAATGAAAATTTTGGAATTCATCCACATTAATTTCTTCCTTTTTGTTTATAATTTTGAAATTTCATTAAATTAAATTAAATTACATAAATAAAATTTGCACTTGTACAAATTAAAATTCTTGTTTAATGAATGCTTTATTTTTGTTGAGGGGAAAATTAAAATCCACGTATGAAGGAGGCAGAAAATACACTCACCCCAATGCTTGAGGGGAAAGTTTAAGATCCCTACATGAAAGAGACTTCTACTAGTCCACCTGTTACGGAGGACGAGTTCAAATTTACTACAGAGAAGATACCACCAGTAATATTAGATGATCTTTAACAGGGGTTGCCCAATGAGCAACTTCCAATTTCCTATACAAGCATCAACAGGAGAAGCATTCGTGGAATGCCGAACATGCAATGTTCTTCATTTAGATCATTACAGTTATTTTGAGGAGTTCATAGTCATTGACATAGGACGTCATGAGAAAGCTTAACCGAAAATTAAGTCATATATTTCATTATCTATACAACCAAGTTAGACATGGTATCCTACAGATGTGGGGATGAGGGAGCTGCCTCAACAATCCCAAAGGATCCCCACGACAGAATTGGAAAGGATGAATAGAGTTAAGAAGCAAGAATTTGAATTCTATGAGGAAATACAAGGAAAATTTGTTAATATTCTGAAGGGGCTGGAGCTATATACAAGAGTTTGCTCTGAAAACTATGAAAAAAGTATTCTTGACTACTTATTCAACCTGAGAGACAGAGGGCGACCTGGTCTGCGAATGGAGAGAACTTATTCAAAACCATGAAAGTGGATGCACAGAAAAGTCATGATAACCATCTAATGTGGTTGTTGCTACAATTTCACCAAAGATAGGCAAGGGAACCCCCCAGGTACCTTAAGAAATGATGTGGTGGATTCTATGCCTTCTGAGATAAAGAGAATGATCAAAACGATTGTAAGATGGAGTATACTACCAATTGATTGAATTCCCAACAGTTGTATATACAACATCTATGATGAAGGAGATTGTATCCCTCCACACATAGATCACCATGATTTGGTAAGGCCCTTCTGCACAGTGTCCTTCATGAGCAAAAATAATATTCTATTTGGAAAAGAAATCAATGTTATTGGCCCCAGAGAGTTCAAGGGATATATCGAGATTCCGCTACCAATGGGTTCAGTATTAATTCTTAAGGGAAATGGAGCAGACTTAGCCAAGCACTGCATTCTAGGGGAACGAAATTGTAGAGAATCTATGAAATTCAGAAGAATGGATGAAAGTAAGATATTGTATGGGTTCATACCAGATCCAGAGTTAGAGGAGCTATGGCCATATAAGCTATGATGAGGTTGAACCTCTATGTACAATCAAAAGGAATTCTTGTCCTGGAGTGTGGCTTAGTATGTCAGCTTGATTAGGAACTCGTCCCACAGAGGACAAATAGACAGTTTTTGTCACCTTTTGTACTTTGTCAAAGCAGCATATATGATATGTAATCTGCATATGATGTTTCAAATATGATCAGCATGATTGTCGCTTTTGATGCTTTCAGCATGTATTCAGTCTTTAACACTTGGTTGAAGCAAATTAATGAAATTTATTTGAGATTTCAACATTATTGTCAAATTGCCCTTTTTGTGCAATTGATAAAGAGCCGTGGAACTATATGTTGGTTCTAAATTATAATGAACAAAGTATAATATAGAGAAAGTCTGATATTAAAATTTAAACTTATTTTTGAAAATCAACCAATAAAAACTAAATTATGAAAATGTACTTTGATAATTAAATTTGATAAAGAACAAGAAAAAAATATAAAAGTTTTGTTGATTTTGTTTCTCTCGAGTTAAAGGTTTCTTACTTTTTGCTTACATAACACGACTATCTTGGTATGCCCCAATTTCCTCACATCCCCGTGGAGTTTCACACTCTGTACAAAATCCTACAAATTTTCCTCACCAATGTCAGTTCATATGCCACATATCTATAAGTTTAACTCCAAAAATTCTCTACACTATTTTCATGTTGTTCTCGGGTTCAGTACCAAGATTCTATATTTTCCTCTTCACCATTTAGGTTGGATATTAGTCCTAGAGCTTTCCTTCCTAACATGATCAATATATTTTCCTTATAACCATTTGGGTTGGATATGAGTCTCAGAGCATTCCTTCCTAACGTGGCTGATATATTTTCCTGCTACCTCTTGAGTTGGATGTGGGTCATCAAGCTTTCCTCCCCAATGTAGTGGAATGCCTATCTAATCAGCTCTTGAGTTGGATGTGAGTCATTGAGCTTTTCTCCTCAATCTGGTCTCTTTCTGCTACCTCTTAGGCTGGATGTGAGTCATCGAGCTTTCTTGCGTAATGTGACACAATCTCTTCGAGATCAATTTAAGACCACCTTAAATTGAGTAAGGCATCTGATTCTCTACCTAATTTCTTCGAGATAGGTTTAAGATCACCTTAAATGGAGTAAGGTATCCTATTCTCATCCTTAAAGATTGGTTTAAGATCACCTTAAATGGAGTAAGGCATTCAATTCTCTAGCCAATTTCATCGAGATAGGTTTAAGACCACCATTAATGGAGTAAGACATCCTATTCTCATTCTTTGAAATAGGTTTACGACCACCTTAAATGGAGTAAGGTATCTTATTCTCAACTCAATTCTTTGAGATAGGTTTAAGATGACCTTAAATGGAGTAAGGCATACTATTCTCATCTTTCAAGATCAGTTTTAAGACCACCTTAAATAGAGTAAGGCATCTGATTCACAACTCAAATATTTGAGATAGGTTTAAGATCACCTTAAATGGAGTAAGAAATCCTATTCTCATCTTTCGAGATTGGTTTTAAAACCACCTTAAATGGAGTAAACAATCTGATTCTCTACCCAATTCCTTTGAGATAAGTTTAAGACCACCTTAAATGGATTAAGGCATCTTATTCTCAATCTTCGAGATCGGTTTAAGACCACCTTAAATGGATTAAGGCATCTGATTCTCTACTTAATCTTGGAGATCGGTTTAAGACCACCTTAAATGGAGTAAGGCATCTGATTCTCTAGATAAATCTTTAAGATAGGTTTCAGACCACCTTAAATGGAGTCAGGCATCCGATTCTCTAGATAAATCATTAAGATAGGTTTCAGACCACCTTAAATGGAGTAAGGCATCTAATTCTCATCTTTCAAGATCAGCTTAAGACCACCTTAAATTGAGCAAGGCATCTGATTCTCTACCCAAATTTTTAAGATTGGTTTAAGACAACCGTAAGTGTAGTATGGAATCCTATTCTCATTATTCAATATTGGTATAAGACCACCTTCAATGGAGTACGACGTATGATTCTTTACAAAAATCTTCAAAATTGGTTTAAAATAACCTTAAATAGAGTAAGGCATCCTATTAAAATCTTTGAGATAGGTCTGAGGCCACTTTAAATGGAGTAAGGAATCCTATCCTAATCTTTAGTGATAGGTATGAGACCACCTTAAATGTAGTAAGGCATCCTATTCCCATCTTTTGAAATCAGTTTAAGACCACCTTAGATGGAGTAAGGCATTTGATTCTCTTTCTACGGTTGATATCTAAATTTCAATTCCCATTTTAGGGTCAGTACCTAAATTCTGATTCCCTCCTTTCGAGGTCGGTACCTAAATTCCAATTCTCTTTGTAGGTTCAGCACCTAAATTTTTATTCCCATCCTTCAAAACTATTGTAATCAAAATCAAAGTTTCATATCAATAAAATCTAAATTAAATCTTCATCATGATTATTGCAGTTGTTTTCAGAATTCCTTTCCTTCTAATCCCTGCAAGAGTTCAATATCCTCAGTTTTGCTTGGATATTCATTTGTTAATTCCCCAGCAGAAACAACTGTCACCCAATTCTACTATTTGTTCTAGGCATATTGACTTCAATGTCTGTGTTGGCTCTATTGATCTCTTCGATCAACACCAATACTTGCGGTGTGTCTGACCAGCACACCACACCTATTGGAGGTTCATTTGTTGATCTCACTTTTGGTTGATGTCTAGTTTCCTCCTTAGTATCCTGTGGTCTAGCCATAAGACTTTCTTGTTGACTATTCCTAGAGGACTGGAGAAGGAACCCTCACCATTAGAAATTCTAAACTCTTCTTTGCTCGACTTGAAGCTCCACATATTGGTCCTAACCTCTAGCACTTAGTAGGTGGAGTTAATATGAGGGAGCTTAAGAGGAGTTTCCCATAGGATGTCCAAACTTTGGGACTAACCCTGGGAGGTTTGGTCTTAGTTTGGCTAGCTTGCACACAGTACACATTCTCACACACCCCAAATCCTAGGACCCCTAAATTTGGTCTCCTAACTCCTTTTGAAAAACTCATGTGTGGACCCAAACCCCTAGCCCATGGCTAAGAGGGCTAGGACCAACATATTGAGCCTCCAAAATGAGTCCTCATATGGCTCCTATTGGTTTGACATGGCTTCATGGCTTACTTGTCTATTCTAGCCCAAAATCACCAAATTACCAAAATACCACTACAACCCTAATTTTTGCTGAAGTTCCCAAAATTCCCAAAACATCCAAATTTATCCAAAAGTCATTATAAATCATTCCCCATTACCCAAATTGACCAAAATCACCTACTCTCCAAAATACCCCCCAAAATTGCCAAAATTACCAAAATACCCCTCATGACCCGAAATTTTCAAAAAATCCAAAAATTCCCAAAAAAATTTCAAAATCAACCAAAATATTTATTTTGAACCATCACGTTGACCCAATTTTAAGCCCAATTCTAACCCAAATCAAAACGACCCAATTTTTACCCTATGTCCAAAATCCCCAAATTGACTTTTCAATTCAATTCAAAATCACTTGAAATCCTTTCAAAACTCTTCATGGCATCTCTCTACAAAAAATTAAACATTTAATTAATCCAAATTTACCCTAATTTTATAAGCCCAAGTCCACCACACTTAATTTTATAAGCCCAAGTCCACTACACTTAATTCCATGAAATTTCTTCCCATCATCCATTTAATCAAAATCATTCCCTAATTTTAAATCCATGATAAAATAATTCCATATTAAGCCTCATAAAAAACTCCACAAAAATACCCCATAAAATCCAAAAGTTCCTTTTCATGCAAATGACCAAGCCAAAAACAAGCCATGAATCCATCTCCAAGCCATATGCAAGCTATGTGAGTCATGCTCATATCACCATGCTATCTTGGGCAAAAGAAGAAGCCTCTTTAGTTGTCCCCTCATACATTATTAACCACTCTCATGACTCACTTAAGCACTCCATTAGCCCTGATCCACTTTGATGGGGACTTAACCATGCTAAACCAGTTGAACCACTTGATTTTCTTCAGCACCCAAACCTTCCTTGATGATTGAGCCCAAATCCAAATCATGCTTTGACCCAAATTGACCCAAAAATAGGTTCACCCCCATTCCTCTTTAATCCAAAACCTTTATGCATGGCCGACTTCAATTGACTTTACTAAAATCAAGCCCTGATCCCCTTGACCAAATGGTGACCTAACCCTAGCCGGTTAGCCACCTTGGCTGCCGGAAAACACCATGACCAAAAGAGCTCATATGGTCAAAACTCAAAATTACACCCAACCAAGCTGGCTCACTCCAATTAGATTTTTGCCCCTTTCTTCCCTCCACCCAAGCAACCAGAGCCACCCACTAGTTAGCCCAATTATAGCCTCCAAGATCTTATACTTAAACTCACCCTCCACGGCTAAGGGTGGAGTTGTTGAAATTCCTTTGGGAGACCTGGAAAATTGTTCGCAAAGCTTCTTCAGGATCTCTTGAGTTCTATACAACCATCTTCCATCCCTTGCACCCACTGTATGAGCTTAATTTTGGAGCTCAAAATCATGCCAAAACTAGAACATAATTCCCCATAGCTCCACAGTGCACGAAAGTCAAATTAATTGCACCCACACCATGAAAGAAGAAAATCCCTCATAAAAACCCCAACATCAGACCACCCTAGCATAGAATTTGATCAACACCCAAAATTAGCCTCGGTCAAAATCGTATTTAGGTAATTTCCATGGTCCAAGGCTTCATCTAGGAGCTCTATGGACTCAATTCAAGCTTTTGGAAGCACCCAATCGAGGCCACACCTCTTGGGAAAAGGTATTGAACTCTCCCCTTAAACCGAGCCTATTTTAATTCTCCATGCTCATAAACTTGATTTAAGAATTGATTAACCGTATGGATACGTTCTCCTAGTTAAGACGCGTCTATAGAAACAAACCCAAAGAGAATTAGTTGAGTATCTGTCGGCNATATGCATAATTAATATATAATATATTTATAAAATTAATATATAATAAATTTAGAAGTAATTATATAAAATTTATACTTGTATACACACACACACACACGTATATATATACATATATAAATTTATATTTATATATGTATAAAATTAATTATATAAAATTTATATATAGATAGAAGTTTTATATAAATTTTGGATGGAGATTCTGTTAGGGTTAGGTTTTGCGGCGATTTTGGAGCGATTTCCTGCTGGCCATGGCGTTGGAGCTTCTTCCATCTCCAGATGCTGGTGAGATCTCTCTTATTTCTTCCCCTGCTTGGCTCTTCCTTCGATTTAGGTGTTTTTGGGTTTCTTTTCCATGTTTTCCCCTTCTTGGCTTCGATTTTTCAGCGATTTGGGGTTCGTCACCTCTTTGCTTTGTCAAAATTGAGTTTCTTCCTTATTTTATTTTTGTTTTAATTTGTTTGATGGTATTTTATCTCTTCTCATTTGTGCTCTTTCTTGGATCTTGTTTTTGCTTTTTTCACTTTATTGGCAACTTCTGTTTTGTTTTTTCTTTTCGATTTGGGCGTAATGGCCCCTGGTGATAAATCCTTTGTTGATGCGGTTTTAGAGAGAGGGAGTGGGTCTTCCGGATCCCCTGCCTCTTTTCCATTTCCACAAGGGTTTCATGATTCCTTGAATGTTGGAGGAGATTTTTCGTTTATCAAAAAAATGGGTAAGAAAATGGAAAAATTGCTATGTTTATTTCCGAGGATGCACTTCAACTTTGGCTTCTTCTTGCCGGTTGACATTGGTCAGAAAGTTTATGTATGACATTCCAAAATTGGAGTTCATTAGAAGGGATTTTGAAATGCTTAAATTAAATGGTTGGTGGAATGTTGGAGTCCTGGATGGTAGAAATATTTTGATTCAACTTGCTAATGACGAGGATTACACTCGGCTCTTTGCTATGCGTTTTATGAGAATTGAAAACCGTGTTATGAAATTTCTAAAGTGGTCCTTTAATTTTTATCCTAAAGCCAAATTTCTTATAATTCCGGTGTTGATCCAATTTCCCGGGCTCAAATTGCATCTTTTTAATCATGAGATTCTTTTTTCCCTTGCTGCTGCATATGACAAACCACTTAAAATGGAGTGCGACTTACTATATTATTAGACCATCCGAAGCCCGTGTTTTGGTTGAGAGAGACATTACTAAACCATTTTGTGATGAGACATGGATTGACTCACAATATCAAGGCTATTGGCAATCGGTAGAGATTGAAAGAAACTCCCCCTATTACACTCATTGTTCCATGTTTGGGCACTCTACTCCTCAACGTTATCGTTTAAATCCCCACCTCAAACCTTCTATTGCCACTCAACCTTCTCATACTTCTGAAAAAAAGCACCATTCACCTCAACAAAACTCTATTCCAATTATCCAACCCGTTGGAAAAATCTCTGTTCCTAATATTGAGCCTGGTGATGAGCTAGTTGATGAGATAAACCTCCCTTTGCATAATGTTGAATTATGCTTGCAAAATCTAGCTCCCATCTCTAACATAGATCCTCCTACTCTGACACAACAAATGGTGGCTGAAGGAGATTGTGATACTAACAATACTCATGTGGTAAATAGGGAACTTACGAATTTCAGAAAAGGTAAGGAACTAAAGGCAGACCACACTACACATTGCCTCTATTGATGATGTCCCTTTGGTTTTAGTGGATGATGATATTGAGAAAGTTTTATCTAATGTCACCTCTATTGACGCTATTCATTTTGTTTCAACTACTATAACTAACGCCAATTCACAAGTGTCACAGAGTAATGGACAAGCCTTAGAACTCCCCTCTTATGGGGAAGTTAATTTTTACATTGCTTCTTCCTCTCGCAAAAAAAAATAATGCTGATAATGATAATATTTTTGAAAATGCTATTATGGAAGCTACATACCTGTTGGAGGGTGAATGGTTGGTACAAAAGACCAGTAAAAAGAAAAGTAAAAGGAAAAATGAACTCTTGCATCTGTATATTGAAAATATCATTAGAGGTGGAAAATACTATTCTGATGTAGAGTAGATCGACACCCATTCTAGATCTACTAGAAAGAGTAGCTCGATACATTATGTTTAATATTATGGTTTGGAATATTAGGGGAGTTGCTGACCCTAGCTCGCTTAATAGGTTAAATACTTAAGTAGGGTCCATAAGCCTTTTATCTTTGCTATTCTGGAGCCTCTGGTTTCTGTGAATCAAGGGAAATTTTTTAAGAGTTTCTCTAATTTTAATCACTATTACAACAAAAATAACAAAATTTGAATTTTTTTGGAAGCGTGAGTTTCATTTAAATATCATTGAGGATGACACTCAGTTTGTTCTTACTAATTTCAAAATGGATAATTTTCATGGGTGGGCCACTTTTTGTTTATGCAAGCTCTATTCTACAGGACAAATTCTTACTTTGGGATAAATTAATTTACATGGGGGAGACGATCAATGAAAATTGGGTTGTCGGAGGTGATTTTAATATGGTTATGAAACCTGCTGAAAAGAGGAGTGGCAAAAGATGTGAGATTTCTCTCATCAATAGGTTTTGTGATAAGATAGCCGATGCTGATTTGTATGATTTAGGTTACTTTGGTTCCCCTTACACTTGGCGCCGAGGTCTTCTATCACAACGATTTGATCGTTTTCTTGCTAACAGACCTTTCCTCACTTATTATCCAATTTCTAAAGTCCAACACCTAAACGATGTGACTTTTGATCATAACCCCATTTTACTTATGCTAGCATTTTTTAATTCCCCTCCTTTTTTTTAAATTTAAGCTCCTTAATATTTTGACCAACCATGATTCCTTCTTAGCTCTCATCAAGTAGGTTTGGATCTCTGATACTACTAGCACCCCTTAGTATAATTTATGGCAGCTTCATAAAAAAGTAGAACATCACTTACGGAAAAGGAATCACCAATATTTTGGTAATGTACATACTAAAGTTATTAAAGCGCAGAAACAAGTTGATTTATTAGAATATGAAGTTTGTTGTACTATGCAGTGGGCTAATGATGTAGCTCAAGCTCACGACTCCCTTCTACAAGCCATTGATTTAGAGGAAGGTTTCCTGAAAAAAAAGCTAATGATGATTATTTTGCTTATGGTGATAGGAACACAAAATTTTTTCATGCATCCATAAAGCAAAAACATAACTTAAACACAATCCTCAAGATCAAATCTTCAGAGGGTGAATCTCTTACTGATCCCGAAGAAATTAGTAATAGTGCAGTACAACATTTCACTAACATTTTCCACGAATCAACTTCTATCTTACCTGTTAATGCAACACAAGAAAAATAACTGAAAAGCAGTATTTAAGTTTTAGGGTTTAGGGTTTAGGGTTTTAGGGTTTAGGGTTTGGGGTTTGGGGTTTGGGGTTTGGGGTTTGGGGTTTGAGGTTTAGGGTTTTTAGGGTTTAGGGTTTAGGGTTTAGGGTTTAGGGGTTTAGGGTTTTAGAGTTCGGGTTTAGGGTTTCAGGGTTCGGGGTTGAGGGTTGAGGGTTTGTNATTTTTATTTGAAATTTTTATTTTTGGTTTTGGTTTTGTTTTATTTTTTAACATGCNTGGGGATTTTAATAAAAATAAAATATTTTATATGTTGAAAAATATGTTTTATATTTTTGGAAAATCTTTTTATTGNGTTTTTCTAGAATTATTTTGGTGAAAATTCTATTTTTAAGCCTTAAAAATCATTTTAAGTTTTAAAAATACATATCTTTATNTTCACCACTAAGTCCTTAAGACCTAAGTGAGTGCATTAAACATGTGTATTG
>JXCR01143248.1:74969-88728 GCA_002079205.1 Phalaenopsis hybrid cultivar | reverse complement strand
AGTCTATGCAAGAAAATAGAAACTTCTGACTTAAGGTACGGGACATGAGCTGCCGCTCCTGGTCTCTGTTGGGTACTTCAAAGCATCATCCACCTGGAAACTGATGCACATTCCTTATTTTTAATATTGAATCATTGGAGGGACTCTTTCAAATACATTAAAATGAGAAAAAGGACTTGACTTACATAGAAAAAATGTTAGCTAGGAAAGCCATGCAATGCAAATAACTAGTCGTGACTTATAAGTGGGAGAGCTAATGGCACCTACAAACAAAATGGGTTAGAAATCATTAAATACTCCCCCATAGCGGTACTTGTGTGTGTGCAAGTAAATAAGTATGGCTACCTACAGAGGAACACCTTATTATACTTCCATGCACAACAAGCACAGGTGACACGTGGCTAGCACAAGCAAAAAAGCACAGAATAATAGACAGAGATGTCCAAAAATACTACCTAGTATCCTAAACCCTATACTAGCCCACCATCTAACGATAAGAATATTAATCAATTTCTATATTCAACGTGCATCTCCAAGTATGTACGACTTTAACGTGGTCATCGCGTTGGCCTCATCCTAAGATTCAAGGGATCTAAAGGGTGTCACCTAGGATGAATTTTAAAAGGGTTAAGCTCACGTATGTTGTATTTTGCTACATGCATAGTATTAAAATATGGCAGAGCGTAGTAAGTATAAAAAAAAATTTATTTTAAAATATGAGACATTAATTGTAGACCTATAATATGAAGGGGTGACACGAGTTAGATCCCTTGGATCCTTAGCAAAATTATACTTGTGTCCATCTTAGTAACTTAACTTGCATTGCTTAACAGGGTCAACCCAACATGTAATGCTTGTTAAGGCATCACAACCGACAAAGAAGTTACTTCGTATCAAGCCTGGATTGCTATCCATACAAGCATGCAGATGCAGATACAAGTAGTAAAATGAAATAAGTGGTGATACCATGAAGGCACTGACTCAGAAAGAGATGAGCATGCGATGGAGGTAACGTCCCGAAAAGGGTATGCCAATGAGGCACTGACCAGAAAAAGGAATGGACATGTCTTGGTAGCAACTACCTGAAAGGGGTATGCCAAGGAGTCAGTAACCTGAAGGGATGGGAATGCTATGGCAACAGTGGCTCAAAGAGGGTATGTTGTGGAGGCAGTGACCCAAAGGAATGTGTGACTCAAGAAAATAGTAATGATCATGCAAGCAATCACATACATGGTACAATTCAACATACAAGTAAGCAAGCCTGTGCATGAACATTCACAACATGCATTGATGCAAGTAATTGGTTAACCGACCCAAGGTAGAAAATCAAACCAAAGTGCTAGGACGACTGGGTCTGGACAGTTGTTGAGGCTCAAGTGATGTTGATTGTTCTGGGACGACAGATCAAGGAAAAAGTGGTATTGATCAATTTGAGATGGTTGATTGAGGCAGAAGTAGTATCGATCGGTCTGAGACAAGCAATTGAGGCAGAAGTAGTGTTGATCAGTCTGTGATGAACAATCAAGATAGAAGTGGTATTGATCGGTTCAGAATGACTGATCATAACACAAGTGACACCGATTGGTTTGGGACCACTGATCGAGGCACAAGTGATGTTGATCGGTTCAGGATGATTAGTCGAGTGATATTGATCAGCTGGGACGACCGATTGAGGCATAAGTGATGTCGATCGGTCTGAAACAACCAATCTAAACACAAGTGGTGCAAGTGTGAGATGATCCAAGCAGAACATATGAGACCATCCAAGGCAAGCAACCATTCGTTATAACAAAACCATGCTCGTGCTAACATCCTCAATTATGCACATAGAGTTTGGAACTTGAATTTACGGCATCGCTGCCTCTAGCTTTAGCAAGGTATGTGGGGGGTTTCTCCAACAAATTTATGGAGGAAGAACTTTCTAAGATATCAAAAAATGAGTTAGATACAAAGCTTTTACCTTTTCTTAACCTTTCAAGACTTTGCAAAGTGAACTAGCTACAAAGATTTTTCACTTTGCCAAGCCCAACTTCTCAATTTCTCCAAGTAAAATTAAGGAATCCATAACAAGGGCTGGAAGGGGCTCCAACCCATTAGGATTTGTGCTAAAGTTCACAACAAAGAGATTCACTTGGCTCTACGAAGGGTGCTTGGCCATGCATGAATTCTTATCATAGGGCTTTCTCTAAGGAAAGTGACGATTCATCACATAGGCATGTTTCCACACTGGCTCGTTCCGGCTCACGACGACCGGCGTACACACCTTGTACGAGCAATCAAACCTGCTTGCCTACCATAAATAGAACCAAGGGCTAGTTAGGAATTAAATTTTGGAGGGGAGAATCTCACCACCGTGGAGTTCGCTCGACATCCATCAGAGTTTAGGAAGAATCTCTCTTAGAAGGTAAGAGAGAATGGCTCATAAGTCCTTTCCAAAGCCATGAAGAAGCTCTCCTTGCCAGAGAGAACACTAGAGTTCAGTAGAATTCACCGGAGAGCCTTCCTTGAAAGCTAAGATAATACTTTCCTAGTCATTCAGCTTGGAAGCTTTATTAGATAGGATTAAGAATAGCCCGCATGAAGAAGAGGTTGGAATATAGCCAGTCCTTAGCTTCCTCTCCTCCCTTCAAGAAACCCCAAACTCCAAGCCGTCAAGGAAGAGGAAAAAATTCCAAGGAGAAGAGAGAATGGAGATAAAGAAGAAGAGGGAGAAGAAGATGAAGAAGAGGAGGTGGAGGAAGAAGAAAATGCTAGCTCTATAATGCAAGAAGCCCTTAACACCTTCCATAAGCTCCCTTGTGCTCTCCCCAGCTCCCCTAAGCGAAATGATGATCAATCCCTTTGAATGGGGAGGGCTGGCTCGATTAAGCAACCAACCTTTCTCCAAAATGAACAAAAATGCCCACAATAGAAGACCAAGAAGCTTATAAAGTGAGAACAAAAGGGTCCTTTTACATCACTCCTAAGGCTCATCAGAAATCCCTATGAAAATGGCGACTTTAGGAGTGGAAACGGTGCACAAATTGGCCATTTTTGTGACCTAAAACGAGAATGGTGTTTAGGCGCTACGTGCCCAGGTGCCAAGGTGCCAGTATGATGCCTAGGTGCAAGTCCTTCTAGTGTAAAATTGCTAGTCTGGGTGTCGAGGTGTCGCTTGAGCGGTGCTTGGGTTGAGAAAAATGGGTCTCTTTTGCCTGTTTTGGACTCCTAGACACTCGGTCTTTGATGGCTAGGCTCTGAGCGATAGTCAAAATATCCCAATTAGGTGCTAGACCTCTAGGGGTTTGAGCTAGATGGCCTGGAAAGGTATTTTAGGCACCATCAGTCTAGCTTAAAATCCTGTTTTTCATTGAAAGCACCTAGGAAGCATTTTTTTGATCCGTAAGTTATGAGGGAGTCTATAGGAGTAAAATGCGTCCTCATAGCTCCAAAACTGCATATTTTGATCAGTCATATGCTAGGGAAATCACCGTCAGCAATCATTCTAATCTGTGGTACGCGTGGCTTGTCCCAAACCCTAATTTTTCTATAGTGCGCGAGGTGGACTCTATGACTTCCTATGGCCGTGGGAGGCTCCAGATGGATGTGTGGTGAATTATAACCATCAAATTAGGCACCAACTGTGCCTTGTACTCTAGATGTACCTCCTAGAGGGAATTTCCTCGGGTAGGGTAGAATTGTCACCAAATTTAGCTACTTGCCCCGAACAAGTGCCAGAAAGTTTTGGATGGGTATCTTGAGCTACCGGATGCTATGGAGAAACCGTAAAACACCCTAAGTCATGTAGGTGGACACCCTACACTTGTGACATCAAAAGGTGATGCCAAAAGTCATCTTCTTATAGGCCTCGTGGCTAAGTCGTTTTTGTTTGGTTGACTTAGCTCACTCTTCGTAGTGGGCCCGCCTTCATCATACTCTTTCTTTCATGAATGTTAGATCTCTTTGTAATCAATGCAAGCATAGTTTTTCAGTACAAAAGGAATGAAAAAATTCACAACCAAATCCAACACCACTTATTAACCCAACCTCTATAAGATTTATGAACATTTTAACCCATATTTACCTAATTTATTGATGCGTGCAAGAAAATTCGAAACAGTGGAGTCTTAGCATTGCTCAAAGATTTAACATACACTTAGATGAAACAAAAAAACTAGTAGAGACACCAAAAGTTCTTACGTGGAGAACTTATAAAAGAAAAAAATCGCGGCTAGTTGTAAGAATCTACCATAACGTGATGATTATAACAACTACTTGTCCCACAAGTGAGAAATAGAAGATCTCCCAAGTTACATTGTTTACTTGCAGATAAGTATTTTGCCAAGGATAGGCGGCAACTGATAACAATCAGTCACGACAATCAAGTGGTGGTTAGTGGCGGTCGACAATGGTGGTTGCAGCGACAGGAGTGGTGTTGGACTTCAGCTCATTCTCAAAGCTTCAAGCTCTTCTTCAAGCCTTAAGCTTCCTCTCCTCCTCTCATGAAAGGGGTAGAGTTATATTTATAGAGCTCTGGGTACAATTAATACTCAAATATGAACTAATTTGATCGGACAGTCCAAAGTGCTTCTTTTGATCAAACGAAGTTTGATGGACATTTGAGTGTCTTAAGAATGTTAGAATTGAGCGACCTTGGGCTCGTTGCATTTGTCTTGTTGAGACGCTCGATTCGACTATGAACTCGCATGATTTGACTTCAGTTTGACATTTCAAATATGTCGAGAAAGCTACCAAGTGTTGTTTGATGACATGATCTAGTTTGATTTGACTCGGATTGGACCAAATTTGGTATCACTGGGTCTGTCAAAATTGAGTCGATCAATTTGATTGTAAGTTTTCTGAAATCATAGCACTAGATGACTTTTAATCAAAATTTAATTATTTCTTGCTCATATGATTGTCTCGAGATCCATGTAATGTCTCAAGATTTGTGTCGGATGATGCGGATTTGTTGGAGACCTATCATTTACTATGAAGTGTGCATAGAACTTAATAATTAAGAAAAAAATACTAACAATATAGAAGCCACATGTTTTATCTAGTATTCACGTATTGAAGGTCACCAATTATTGATTGTTTGAAATACGTCACACAAAAGAAAATTATCAAAATTCTTAAAACTTGTATAAATCATAAAATTTTAGGTTAGATGTGTTCTTTTGCTTGCAAACATTTCAAGTCCAAAACCAACAATCTCAAAATCACGATATTAAAAATCATCAAAATATTCCTACCATTATTATCCACCTAATAAAATATAAAAACAATTAACATTTTAGAAATAAATTAGTTTCGTTCAAAAATAACCATGTCCTTAATTAACATGAGTTATGTATGTAANAAACCAACAATCTCAAAATCACGATATTAAAAATCATCAAAATATTCCTACCATTATTATCCACCTAATAAACTATAAAAACAATTAACATTTTAGAAATAAATTAGTTTCGTTCAAAACATGTCCTTAATTAACATGAGTTATGTATGTAGAATTCTAATAAATTTATACTTCAAAACTGCTTAAAATCCCAAATTATCTCCTTAGTTATGTTTAAATATGAAAATCCTTGATTGGATCCCTTGCCTCCCTTTAATAATAAAAAGGCAGAGTGTTTTTCATTTCTAACACAATAATTGATCGAGCCTGCCAAACATTTAATTGACAAGAATCTTTCAAAAGGGACCACAATAGTGAGGTTATGCCTTGCAAATATCATTTATTGCATCTTCAATATACAAAAAATCAAATGAACTTGTATTTTGCACTATTTAATTTTGTCCCAAGTAAACACCGCAAATGTAAGTGTTTTGTCATAGCTTCGATCTCATTTATTTTTATATAATAGTGGAATTTTTTTTCGGAGATTTGATTTGTCCATTATGATGGCACATGTCAGAGCATCCTCCGNTTTCAAAAGGGACCACAATAGTGAGGTTATGCCTTGCAAATATCATTTATTGCATCTTCAATATACAAAAAAATCAAATGAACTTGTATTTTGCACTATTTAATTTTGTCCCAAGTAAACACCGCAAATGTAAGTGTTTTGTCATAGCTTCGATCTCATTTATTTTTATATAATAGTGGAATTTTTTTTTGGAGATTTGATTTGTCCATTATGATGGCACATGTCCGAGCATCCTCCAATGAACAGCTCAAAATTTGGCTCCATTAATATTTGATGATCAAGTTTATTCATATTAGTAAACAAAAAAATTGATTGTTTTTTAAGAACTTTAAATGTTAAAAAAAAAAAAAACATTTATTATTCAGAAAAAAACATATTAAATATTTGATATTAAATTTTATTATAGCACATATCATATATAATATTTTATTTAAATAATAGTTGATTAATTTATTTAATTACAGATATGTATGTCCGAAAAAACCAACAGTAGCAGAGACCGGTTACAACCTCATTCAGCCAGCCACCCTAGCGGACAAGCTGGCCACATGGTCAGATGGACCAAACAATGAAAATGTGCAAGATATATGAAAATGTGCCAATGAAAACAATAATAATTCTTAGCTCTTAGGGACAATAAGAATTGCTAACTTTTAGGTTTGATAAAAAACTGATAACTCCTAGGGGCATATAACTTGTAACTCACACTGACAATAGTATAATTTTCTAGATACTATGATCAATAAATAGGAGGATTTTTTAAATGTAAGAGAGAGGAGTCCGCTTGGATNCAAAATTTGGCTCCATTAATATTTGATGATCAAGTTTATTCATATTAGTAAACAAAAAAATTGATTGTTTTTAAGAACTTTAAATGTTAAAAAAAACATTTATTAAAGAAACATATTAAATGTTTGATATTAAATTTTATTATAGCACATATCATATATAATATTTTATTTAAATAATAGTTGATTAATTTATTTAATTACAGATATGTATGTCTGAAAATACCAACAGTAGCAGAAACCGGTTACTACCTCATTCAGCCAGCCACCCTAGCGGACAAGCTGGCCACATGGTCAGATGGACCAAACAATGAAAATGTGCAAGATATATGAAAATGTGCCAATGAAAACAATAATAATTCTTAGCTCTTACGAACAATAAGAATCGATAACTTTTAGGTTTGATAACAAACTGATAACTCCTAGGGGCATAAAACTTGTAACTCACACTGACAATAATATAATTTTCTAGATACTATGATCAATAAATAGGAGGATTTTTTAAATCTAAGAGAGAGGAGTCCGCTTGGAGTTTCCAGTCATTTAGGCATCGCTCTCTTCTTCTCTTGTAAGAATTTCTTTTAATATATAAAATGGATTCTAAAGCTCAAAAAACACTCCCAACTATCTTAGTTCAAAGAAGTGAACCTGCGATAAGAATAAAAAGACTTCAAATATTAAAAATATATAAATATAATGATGATACTCCGCTGATTTTAGTATCTCTTAGTGTTTTGTATTCTCCGGTTCCGAAGTACTCACTTGCGAATTTTTTNCTTTTAATATATAAAATGGATTCTAAAGCTCAAAAAACACTCCCAACTATCTTAGTTCAAAGAAGTGAACCTACGATAAGAATAAAAAGACTTCAAATATTACAAATATATAAATATAATGATGATACTCCCCTGATTTTAGTATCTCTTAATGTTCTGTATTCTCTGGTTCCGAAGTACTCACTTGCGAATTTTTCGGGTCGGTTTTTGATTTACATTGTCGGTCGGCTATTTGACCTTTGGCTGTTTGAAGTGACATTTTGTCGATCTTATTGTTTTCATCTATCAGTTAGTTAGTTGTATTATTTTGTTTCTTTTCTTTTTAAAAATCACATAAAANTCGGTCGGCTATTTGACCTTTGGCTGTTTGAAGTGACATTTTGTCGATCTTATTGTTTTCATCTATCAGTTAATTAGTTGTATTATCTTTTTTCTTTTCTTTTTAAAAATCACATAAAATTTTTTTTTAACATTCGCGAATATGCAATTGGAGTAAGAAATTTCATTATTTTTAACCTTCGTTTTAGCATTACTTTTATTGGGTTATTTTTTAATGATAGTTGTTAGTGATGAATGTTGGCATTAATTGATTTGCTTGCCCCGACGAGGAGTCCTTCATTTGCAACTCTAGAGGGAGACATAGATTTAGCTCGCCATGCCATAGAAAGGAGTCTTTGATTTGCTCGATCAGTTTGAATTTCCCGGCTGTCCGCTTTGATGCAGACACTTATGAACTTTTCAACCTTTTGAGTCTCTGTAGAAGCTAAGAAAATATAATTAGAAGTGTATATATGTGTGTGTGTGCGTGCGCGCGTGCGCACACATGTGTGTGTTAAATATCATTGTTGGCTATTTTANAGTAAGAAATTTCATTATTTTTAACCTTCGTTTTAGCATTACTTTTATTGGGTTATTTTTTAATGATAGTTGCTTAGTGATGAATGTTGGCATTAATTGATTTGCTTGCCCCGACGAGGAGTCCTTCATTTGCACACTCTAGAGGGGAGACGTAGATTTAGCTCGCCATGCCATAGAAAGGAGACTTTGATTTGCTCGATCAGTTTGAATTTCCCGACTGTCCGCTTTGATGCAGACACTTATGAACTTTTCAACTTTTTGAGTCTCTGTAGAAGCTAAGAAAATATAATTAGAAGTGTATATATGTGTGTGTGTGCGTGCGCGCGTGCGCGTACATATGTGTGTTAAATATCATTGTTGGCTATTTTCTTCATCCGAAAATTTTTTGTCACCCAAATATTTCAATCGCTCGGGTAATTCAACCGTCCTAATTTGTGATGAGTGACCGAAAGAAAGTGGTCGGCTTGGGGCAACTAGATCAACATCAGACAAAAATAATTGCAGTTCGTAAGGCGGCTTGCTAGAAAATAAATTGAGTGGTATTTATGTAAATACATAAAAATAAGAATAGAGTCATTGTCGGCACTATTTTGGTGTGGAGTTTGCCCGTAAGAANAATTCAACCGTCCTAATTTGTGATGAGTGACCGAAAGAAAGTGGTCGGCTTGGGGCAACTAGATCAACATCAAACAAAAATAATTGCAGTTCGTAAGGCGGCTTGCTAGAAAATAAATTGAGTAGTATTTATGTAAATACATAAAAATAAGAATAGAGTCATATATGTGAATATTCCCGGAGTTTAAGATGTTTGGCTGGAGACATATAGCCGGTCGTAGGCAAGTGATTGACTGGAAGCTGTCTGAGCATCAGTTGGTCATAGGGTGACTTTTTGGAAGCACAAATGAATTGAGTGATCATCATGTACATAAATGTAAGAATAGAGCGGTATATATGCACATCTTCCCTGATTTTAAGATGATCAACCGGAGACAAAAAAACCAAACAAAGGCAGTTGATTGGCCGGATGCAGTGGGTCAGCCAAAGGCAGCCAGAGCATCAGTTGGTAGGAGAGTGGCTTGCTGGAAGGACAAAAAAATTGAGTGATATTTGTGCAATTACCTAAATATAAGAACAGAGTTGCATATATGTGAGNCGGAGACAAAAAACCAAACAAAGGCAGTTGATTGGCCGGATGCAGTGGGTCAGCCAAAGGCAGCCAGAGCATTAGTTGGTAGGAGAGTGGCTTGCTGGAAGGACAAACAAATTGAGTGATATTTGTGCAATTACCTAAATATAAGAATAGAGTTGCATATATGTGAATCTTCCCTGATTTTAAGATCATCGGCCAGAGAGATACAACTGACCAGAGGCAGGTGATCGGTTAGAAGCAGGCGGTCGGTCGAAGACAACTGGAGCAACAGTCGGTTGGAGGGTGGCTTGTTATAAGCACAAACAAATTGAGTGGTACTTATGTACATATATAAATATAAGAATAGAGTGGTATGTATGTAAATCTTCCCTGATTTTAGGATTGTTGGCCGGAGGCAGGTGATTGGCCAAAAGTTGGTGGTCAGCTGGAGGAAGCCGGAGCATCTATCTGATAGAGGGTAGCTTGTTGAAAAAACAAATGAAATGAGTGGTATTTATGTATATAACTATAATAATAGAATGGTATGTATGTAAATCTTCCCTGATTTTAAGATGGTCCGCTGTAGACATACAATCAGCCGAAGGCAGGTTATAGGCCAGAAGCAGGTGGTCGGCTGGAGGCAACAACATCATCTTATTTAATGAGAGACTGGTTGGAGGTTTTTATTGCTTTAGTAAACTTCATGACCTAAGAGAAAAACCATAGGCTAGGTCTCCATAGAATCTAACAGGAAAAGTGAAAGAGATTTTTGCAAATATATGCGATTAGAGGTAGAGTTTCTTGGAGTTAGCTGACAATGACAAATAAATGGATTTAACATGTCATTGTCTGAGTTTCCCATGCTCTTATTGTTTTTCCTCAGTATTGCCAATTTTCTTGTTGACAACTTGGTACACACTCACATCATAAATGTTTAATCCAAATTTGTTTTGTAGACTATGACCAAAGCATAAGGCGTAGGGACCGAGGGAGAGGAAAAGGGAGAGAGAGGGAGAGACAGAGAGAGAGAGAGAGAGAGAGAGAGACATCAATTGTCCCCAGCATGGTAAAATAAGGGCATTCCCCGGGCTCTCGAATCTAGTTGTTTCAAGAGAAGGGGAGTGTGATGCCTTAATGTATGGAAAGCTCAAATGGCCTCCTCTCTATTATATTCTTACAGGAAAAGAATCCAACTATTTATAGATCATAGAATGTATCTTGAAAATTACTTGATTACCCCCGGGTGTCACAAGTTATTATGCCTTTGAGAATTTTTTTTTTATTATTGTCCCTAAGAGTTATCAAATTTTATTGTCGATAGAAGTTACCAGTTTTTATTATCTTCTTTGACACATTTTTCTATATATAGTACCTGGTGGGTTTTTTTTTTACATGACCACCACAGACCTCATAAGACTGCTATCTGAATGATCGGAGATGAAATTCAAATAATAACATATTACCCTGAAGGATAGGAATATTAATTCATAATGGGCCTAATCATCCGAATGTGGAAATCTTTATGGGTCTATAGAACCAGAATTTTTATCTAACAGATGTAAGTCAATATATAATTCTAGGAATCTCGTTGCCTACAAGGGGAAACCCTCATAGTTAATTACATCTCTAGGTTCACAGACCTTAAAGAAAACTCTTGATTAATATGATAAACCAAATTGTTGAATATTAAGCTTTATAAGAGAGGATTTTAAATGGATGGGACTTACAAAATAAGGTTCTAGATAGAGAAATATACTTGATGGGAAGTTGACATGCCTAAAAATTACCTCTTTTTTATATATATTTGATGCTAATTTTTAATAATATTTCACTTTAAAGAAAGGTATTTTGCATGTTTTTTGTTCCAGGTACAAGTGTTCGAGTTTTAGAGCAAATGGAGCAAAAATGGTGCAAATTCGAGTCAAATTGAGCAAGGAAGAAAACTCTGACCTGACTCATTTTGATATGTCTTTATATGCTTAATCTCCTTTATATTTATCACATATTTTTTAATGAAATTACACTATAAAAAAATTATTTTTATGTTTATTTTTTAGGTATAACACTTGAAAAGGTTTGGAGCTGAAACAGGGTGAAATAGTGTGAAACAGTGTGAAATAGGTGTGCTGCCACCAGGGTGGCGCCTAGGTGCTACAAACGGCCCCTAGGGGCCCATTCTGGTATCTTGTACTAGAATTATTATGGACGANTTATTTTTTAGGTATAACACTTGAAAAGGTTTGGAGCTGAAACAGGGTGAAATAGTGTGAAACAGTGTGAAACAGGCGTGCTGCCACCAGGGTGGCGCCTAGGTGCTAGAAACGGCCCCTAGGGGCCCATTCTGGCACCTTGTCCTAGAATTGTTATGGACGGGTTCTAGACGTCCCAAGGAGTTTTTAAGCATCTTTTGGCACTCGGGAAGGCACTTTTTGACATTTCAAACTCTTGGAACTTTCTCGAACGTCCATAGGTCATAAATAGAATAGAAGATGTAGATTTCTACCTTTTTTAGAGAGATTTTTTAGGAATTTTAAGAGATATTTGAAAGGAATTGTAGGAACTTTGTGTTGATCAGCAGGAGATTTGTTGGAGGAATTTCCGNCTCTTGGAACTTTCTCGAACGTCCATAGGTCATAAATAGAATAGAAGATGTAGATTTCTACCTTTTTTAGAGTGTTTTTTTAGGGATTTTAAGAGATATTTGAAAGGAATTGTAGGAACTTTTTGTTGATCAGCAGGAGATTTTGTTGGAGGAATTTTCTTCTTTCTTTCAGAGGAAAAAACTAAGTATTTTATTCAATATCTTATAATTTTTGTAAACATTTTAAAGTCATCTCCACTCCACATGAGAGGCATCTCGTTTCTCATATATGACTTTTTCATGCAGGCTCCAAGAGTGACTCTTTAGCTGATAAGGAATGGTCCAGTTCACGTCTGATCAAGCTTTCCTATCACTTTTTTTCATGTCATCAGACTAGCTTTCTTTAGCATGAGGTCCCCAGTAACAAATGACATTTCTCGGACATGCTTGCAATNAGAACTCGCGAAGGCTCGGGAGAGTAAGTGAGTTATACCTTTGCTCCGAGAGGTGTAGCCTCAATTAGAGATTCTTCACACCTTCATTAGGTCCCAAAGAGCTTAGGGATGAAGCCTCTGGCTTTGGTGTAAAGCCTATGTATGATTTTGATCAAAGCCGATTTTGAGTGTTGGTCTAGAACTATGGTAGAGGCTTTGTGGAAGGGGAATTTGATGGGGCTTTGGCTTTTTTCACTATTGTGAAGGTGTAGGACCAATCAATTTGGAGTTTGGTGCTGTGTAGGTTAGGATTGGGATTTGTCCTGGTTTCGGGCAAGGATTTGAGCTCAAGATTAGCTTGCCATGATAGATTTGAGAGGGGGAAGTGGATTGGAATGTGCTAAGGGTCTCTTAAGAAAGCTCTCAGAGAAGTTTGAAAGGCCTTAGTAAAAATTGTTTTACCACACCAGTGGGGTGGATTTTTATAGAAATTGGTCATGTGGTTGCTTGGCTGGCCAATTGAGGGGTTAGGCTCACTGCTTAGGTGTCAAGCAGAGGCGCTCTCAGCTCAATTTGGGCTGAGGTGGCCTCTTGGCATGAGTTTGGGTTTTAACCATGCTCAACGGTTTTGGGCTTTAGCTTGGGTTAAGGTGGTTAACCAAGGCTTGAACGATGGTTAGAGCTCACAACTCAATTTGGGCTGAGGTGGCCTCTTGGCGTGGGTTTGGGTTTTAGCCATGTGGGGGCTTACGGCTTTTTGGGGCTTTTGGCTTGGGTTAAGGTAGCTAACCCATGGTTTGGACCATGGTTAAAGCTTATGATGGGCAGCTGTGCTGAGGTGGCCTCTTGGCATGAGTTTGGGTTTTAACCATGTGGGGGCTCACGGTTTTGGATAGCTTGGGTTAAGGTGGCTAACCAAGGCTTGGACCATGGTTAAAGCTTATGATGATCAGTAGAAATGGCACCATAGGGTATGGACATGTGGTATAACAAGTACATTGATTTAACCCCCTCCTTATCTCTTTAAAAATTTTTCTTAAAATTTTACCCATGGGATAAATATCAAGCCTAACCATGGGTTAATGGCTGGCTTTAAACTCAACTCTAGAGTCTAAGGTGAGTCATGGTAAGGCTCATTTGATCATACGAAGCTTAATTGATTTGGATTTGACCTTAAGTCCAAGAAGGTGCATATGGCCAAATCTTGTGTTTGGGCTAGGTTAGACATGTCAATTGGCCCAATTAACTATGGCATTTCGTGTAGGAGACCATGAGGAATAA
>JXCR01143248.1:45825-74945 GCA_002079205.1 Phalaenopsis hybrid cultivar | reverse complement strand
CATGAGGAACAACTTTCATGAAGGGTGAAAGTCATTTTGAGGTCAATTGGTTAATCAATTTGGTGGATTTTTGGTTTTGGACCCATTTTAAGCATGTTGGGCTAAGTTTGGGTCAAACTTGGGCTAGCCATGGGCTAAGTCCAAATTGATTGCTGTGTTTGGTCTAAACCATCATAATTAACAACTTTTATGAAGGATAAAAATTGTTTTAAAGTTGATTTGGTGGTCAATTTGGGTGGATTTTGATAGGTTTTGGTTTTAGACCCAAATTAGGCATATGGATGGTAGTGAATTTAGTGGATTTTGATGAAATTTGGATTTAGACCCAAATTAGGCATATGGGGAAGAATTTGGTGGATTTTGATGAAATTTGGATTTAGACTCAAATTAGGCATATGGGGCTAATTTGTGAGCTAGCTTTGGGCTAAGCTCAAATTGATTGTTGTGTTTGGTCAAAAATGACCTTATAAAGTTTAGGTTTGGGTTTAGACTTAAATTAAACCCGTATGGGTCAAATTTGGGTCTAACTTGAGCTAGCCTTAGACTAAGCTCAAATTGATTGTTGTATTTGGTCACAAATGACCTTATAAAGGATTTTCAAGNGTTCACATTCATTCGACCAACTGGAACTCTTTGCTCGTCATAAGGTTTTGAAGAAGGTGTAGAATTTTTCACCCGACTTTGAGAACTAGCAGTTTAGCCCTATGATNGTTCACATTCATTCGACCAACTGGAACTCTTTGCTCGTCATAAGGTTTTGAAGAAGGTGTAGAATTTTTCACTCGACTTTGAGAACTAACAATTTAGCCCTATGAGTCCGTCAATCCATTTTTGGAATTTCTTTTTATTTCAATGGGGCGACATGTTGATCAATGATGAAAATTTTTCAAAGTTTGTTTTAATTCCAAAAACTTTTCTATTGCTGCACCAAGTGTACATCAAGTCGATCACTGATCAAGGTACCATGCTCAGTGTCCTTGGTAATAGACTTTGTCGATCACCTGGTTATTCGACTATTGTCATGGAACTTCGAAGCGACTTCAGGTCGAGGGGCGAGGGTTGTGTCTCGACTTCCACCCATCTCCAAGGGCCGTTCTCTTCAACGGATGACAATTAGTTTGCTCAATTCTAAATGAAGCAGGAGGAGGGAGTTATACTCATCTACTAATATGTGATTGTTGGCTTGCTCCAACAGCTTAGTTAGCGTCTTAGGTCGNACTTCCACCCATCTCCAAGGGCGGTTCTCTTCAACGGATGATAATTAGTTTGCTCAATTCTAAATGAAGCAGAAGGAGGGAGTTATACTCATCTACCGATATGTGATTGTTGGCTTGCTCCAACAGCTTAGTTAGCGTCTTAGGTCATTGTATTCCATTGGGTTGGCTCTACTGGGGGGTTGGCCACTGCATCGAGTCGGTTTTCCTACAGTTGACGGTCCAAATGGTCTCATGTCTCGTTACTAGGTCAAATGACTTGTACTCAGATATCTTAATCATTTTCCTGTCCGCTCCGCTTTTTGGTTCGGTCTCTNGTCATTGTATTCCATTGGGTTGGCTCTACTGGGGGGTTGGCCACTGCATCGAGTCGGTTTTCCTACAGTTGATGGTCCAAACAGTCTCATGTCTCGTTACAAGGTCAAATGACTTGTACTCAGATCTCTTAATCATTTTCCTGTCCGCTCCGCTTTTTGGTTCGGTCTCTTTTAGCCTATTGACTTGGATCATTCACGATATTTTTGCAGGGATCTGCTTTCATCGTATTCTTCTCTTCTAGTCTTCAGAACTCAGTAAGATCACAGCAGCCACATTTTTTATGCATGCAGAAAAAAATTAAGTTATATTTAACNTCGGTCTCTTTTAGCCTATTGACTTGGATCATTCACGATATTTTTGCAGGGATCTGCTTTCATCGTATTCTTTTCTTCTAGTCTTCAGAACTCAGTAAGATCACAACAGCCACATTTTTTATGCATGCAGAAAAAAATTAAGTTATATTTAATTAAAATTTTCCATTTTCTGATCGCCTCAACTCCATGTTGAATAAAATACCTCAACTCTATTAAAATGTCCATTTCTAAATAATTTTCTGCGAAATAGTCGAGAAATCGCAAAGCTACATTCTTTTTATGTATATTGAGATATCTAAAATTTATCATTTCTTCTACCATGCGGACGCATAAAAACAATTTAAACTATAATAAAAATATCAATTAATTTTCCCCTGTACGTACCCATTCCTATAATCATCATCGAGATAGCATACATTAAACGCACTATTATACAGGCAGTAATTTTATCCCATACATGCATCCAGCAGGCGATGCCAAGAGTTTTGCCAAAGCAGCACTCTCCTTTAATTTTGTTTGATATTCGAGTTCTATTTGGTATTCAAAATTTGACTTCATTATGAACTTTAAAACTGAAATATACGCTAACAAACAATTTATAATTTTACTATCGTTATCATCATTATTGTTCGTCTGAGACCTCTTTATAGCGCAGTCATTTAAATGTTTATGTCAGCTTTTTAATTAATTAATATATCTTCTAGTCTTTATAACTTGTCAAATCCTTCAAAATTGGCGACTTATTCATCGAATTGAGCTCAAACAAATTGGCCTCCGTTTCATTGAATCCAGTAGAGTTGTTTGTATATATACCATATAATTCTTCAAGTGCTTAATATCAAACAATTAAATTTTTTATTTTTTTTATTTGGCATTCATTGATTCAATCACATCAAAATATATGCAAGAAAGAAGTATTTAATTTTATTTTTTTTTTGAATATTAACTGAATATCTGACTAGATATCACAATTTTAGGTTTTTTATAAATAAACATTTAAATTTAAGAATTGTGTAGTATATAATAAAATATAATATAATATAATGCAGTATAATATAATTTCATTTGGAGTATAGGAGAATTTTGTAGATAATAATCCTTGAAGATTTATTATCTGTAATTAAATTTCTCTTACTAATTAAAGTAGATTGTGTAAATTTATAATTTATTTTCAAGTGAATATACTTTTTGTTGTAAGAATACCCATTTATTTAAATATCATGTGCGTATGTAAGAAATGAGTTAAAAATAAACTAATTCAACTATAAGTTTGTGTCATTCAAAAGATTGATTGCGATTTAATTGAATGTTAAAACAGAAAATTTACTTCCTACCCTCGAACTTTTCCTAAGAGGGCCTTTCTCAATGAATTGCCAAGCTATATAGTAGAAGACAACTATATATGAATAAGGTTGGAAGAGAGCTTATGCACCAAAGGATGATCCAATGGATTTTCAAAGGGTTGGCAAAAGGCTAGGAGACTATAACATGTTAAAGATGGTATATAATGAGATCACTATGTGTGTTGTTATATCTCATTACAAGTTACAGTTGACAATATATGTCTCAAATATTGAATGATTGGATATGAGACGATAAGTTGCTGGTCTCGATTTTAAAATATGTTGGTGAGTTGGATAATCGTTTTAGCCAAGTGGTTCGAGATGAGTTTAAGTGTTTAGGCTCCTCGTCAAGACTAATAACTAATGGGAAATAAAAAAGGTAAATTGTTAAAAAGCATTGGTTTGTATTCTAAAATATTAAAAAAATTTGAATCGACAAAATTTCGTAAAAGAAGTGAACAAGCCCTAAGGTGGTTGATAAACACGTCCAAAATATGTATGATGCTTTTCTATGAACATCATATGTATTAATGTTGATCACCAAAAATGAAAATGGGTTGAAATCATACTAGAAAAGAAAAATGCTAATCGAAAAGATTGCAACCCTAAGCAAAAATCGGTCAAATATAAAATCAATTCTACTCCAATTAAAAGTTTTATATGGCAACCACAACACATATACAATACTTCAAATGAAATTGGAATTCAATAAGCCTAGCATGTGTATGCTAGACCTAACAAGAGTTCTAACTTATTGAAGCTAGAATGTACATTATAGTAAAGAAAGATTGGATATGTCAATTTTTATATTTTCATTAGAGTGAACAAAAAGAGAAAAAAAAACTCTACAAGTACACCGGAGTGCACATAAGCCAAAACAAAAGTAAGAGGGTATCCAACCACTATTTTGCACTAAACTTGAATCAAACTACAAATACCAAGTTTGGATTGTATGTTAGACTAAACATAGAGTCAAAATGTCATTGTATGCCAAGTCTAAATTCACATACTCAACAGAAGAGTTAGATGTTAAAAATAGTGAAGAGAAAAAAAATTGATAAAATTTTAAAACAAAATGAATAGGTCTAAGGTATTGATGCCAACCAAAGAAAAATAAAAGACAAGAAAGCCTTAAAAGCCAAGGGAATACTGTGTAATATATCAATGTGTTATTAGAGTGAATGGCATAACGCTCTCTTAAACAAATCACCATATTGTATTAAGGGAAAAAAAATCAACCATTGCTCAATAAATTGAACAAAAAGAAAAAGAAAAATGTAATCATGAGATAATTTTGTGGCTAAAGAGCAAGAACTATTTTTTTTTTCAACCTAATTATATGAAAATATTATAGCAAGAAACTTCTCAAAACTTTCTTGACCACTTTGCAATGACTTTAGTATAAGAATGGCTTCAATATTTTCCCAACTATACTGAAATGATAACTTAAGATATAAAAGAGGCACTAGGGGCAAAATGGATATGATAGAAACTTTTGCTATTTGTCTGCTTTTACAAACATATTAGAGTAAATGGCTTCTGAACGCTTGCTTGGCGGCATCACAATGGTAGAGTGAACATAGATAATTTTATGTTTACCTAATAGTGTGAAAATGTTAAATAAACAATAATGAAGAGCTCTTGGAACTAGATAGGCATGATAGTGCATTTGATGCTTAATTGATAGTCCCAGAGTACCAAACCAAATTATGCTATATTGTTTCAGTAATCATTGTTTCGTACTGCAGAGTGAATTCCCACAAAGAAAAGGGTGAATTGGGTTTAAATGTGCTCATTAAAATTATTATTCAAATTTAATAGTTTAAATTTGATAGATTATTATATATAATTTAATGATGTAGAAATTTAACAATGAAACATAAATATGTATAGATAATACACTGCATAAGATAACCAAATTGTATTATTAATCTAGAAAATTTTTTTATGATAAATTAAGCAACAGATCATACAATTATTCACAAATATGTAAATAAATAAGTGCAAGAAACTGAATAACCATTCTTCCAAACGTGCAACTATGGTACAATACTACACCGGACAAATACAACTGATCCCAACTACTTTAATCAAACACACTCTCCTTTTGGAAATTTGATGCCTAATATATTCTAATCAATAAAAACTTTCCTATGGATACAACTCTTTCAAACTTTAGAGGTGATAAAAAATATCATCTTCTACTAAACTCACAATCTCTTTATAGAATGATATCTACAATGAAAATACTCCCTAACAATATACAAGTAATAAGCAAAGACGTTTTAAAAGCTATTCTAATAATTGAGTTAAACAATAATATTATCAATAGGATCTTAGCCTCAATAAAATTAGTGTAATCTTAATTTTTTCAACCGATATTGTCTTGATAGACTGTAATTAAAATTACAGGAAAATGATATTGACAAAACATTTNTAATTTTTTCAACCGATATTGTCTTGATAGACTGTAATTAAAATTACAGGAAAATGATATTGACAAAACATTATAAGTACAATAAATCTCAAAACATAAATTTTTATAAACTAAATTTTAATCATTTTGGAATTTTGTAAAAGGAATAAACAATTTTAGTTTATACAAAAAACATATACAAATTGAAAATTAATTTTGGAGTGAATGATTTCAATAGAAAATAATTTTAGTATGAATAATTCCAATCAAAAATAATTTCTATATCGATGCTAAGCAAAAAAGTTCGTGCAACCAACTTAAAATATTTGTAAAAGAATCAATTTAACAAATGAGATTTTAGCAAACAAAAGCCTAGAAAATGGAATATTAATTTAAGCAATATGTAATTTCAAATTCCAGAGATTATAGATTTTGAGTTTGGTAGAAAGAAGATTATTTTGGTGAATATGAAGACTTTATTTCAGCATGTATGAATGTTGATTTCAACATATGAAATACTAAAAATACTTCAGCAATTAAAAAATAAATTTCATCAAATACAAATAAAATATATTAGCACATGGAAAACAATTTCAGCACATAAATATTTAATTTAGAACAATCAAATTCAGCCCATGCAAGATCAGCAATATGAAAATCTAATTTTCAGAGCATACAACTTTCTCATAATAGTTTCAGCATATGGAATGATTTTGTTTAGCAACTTGCTATACAGCCATTAAAAGGATAATTTCAGCATGTACATGAATAAAGTTTCAGTAAATGAATTTTAACAAAGACTCAAATAGATTTTAGCATATGCTTTGCTCAACCAAATTGGATGAAAATAATTTTATGAACATATGATGCACAGCCCCTTTGATTTTAATNATGAAATTTGTCTAGTCACAGTGGAAAGAGTTTTCTGAATCATCCTTAAAATGGATGGAAAGATTTCAACCCTTCTCCCTTTGGCTCCTCGACTTTGTTTCTTGATAGATATTGGATCACTTTATTTGTAGCTTTAGCTTGTGCATTCGTTCATGGGTGATGGATGGATGTAAATTTTATGTTATTCCCCTAGTTTTGGCAGAAAACATTTACTACTTGATTAGCAGACTGTGCCCCATTATTTGTGATGTCGGTGAGTGATAAACCATTGAAGTTCTAAAAGACATTGATTGTGATCCGAGCACACACTTTCACCTCAACCAACTTAGACAAGTAATACGCTATGATGAGTAATAGCTTTTGTTGTCTATGTGATAGAAGAAATGATCAAAGAATATTGAGTACCCAGATTGTGATTGACCACAGACCGAAAATCGACTGCAGTTCATGGTATGATTGGTGATACATCAATGTAAATTTCTAGCATTGCCCGCACCTTCTTGCAAATTGTTTTNCAACTTAGACAAGTAATACGCTATGATGAGTAATAGCTTTTGTTGTCTATGTGATAGAAGAAATGATCAAAGGATATTGAGTACCAAGATTGTGATTGACCACAAACCGACAATAGACTGCAGTTCATGGTATGATTAGTGATACATCAATGTAAATTTCTAGCATTGCCCGCACCTTCTTGCAAATTGTTTGGCTTCCTTATGTAAGGTCCCCTAGAAGTAGCCTTGTTGTTGTATACTGCAAGCCAATAGCTTTCTTCCATAATGGCTTCCACACTCACCAGAATCTACTTCTCATAATATTTCTTTCTTCTCGTTCTACTTGTTCCATCTTAAGTATAATGATGTCGTTGACCTTCAAAAGTATTTTCCTTCAATCAAAAAATGTTGGGTGATTTTGATTTTGAAGCGCTTTGATTTTTTTAATTTCTTCAATAAAGTTTTAGTCTTAAGAATGAAGATGTACGGGTCTACCAAACTCCTTATTACCTCAATTTTTATCTTTATGGATAGAACACCTTCTGTGGTCAATCAGTTAAGTTTATGAGGCGCCCTTTCCCTAAATGTGCATTTAGACAGGAGACTAGCCACTTGATTTCTATTTGGGAGATCTATTCAGAATTAAATTCTATGAATTTCCCTATCTCTGCTTTGGCCTTACCANTAAGTTTATGAGGCGCCCTTTCCCTAAATGTGCATTTAGACAGGAGACTAGCCACTTGATTTCTATTTGGGAAATATATTCAGAATTAAATTCTATGAATTTCCCTATCTCTTCCTTGGCCTTACCGAATATCTTGTCATCATTTTGTCTCTTACTTTGAATTGCTCGTTTACTTGGTTGACCACTAATTGAGAGTTAAATTTCACTAGATGTCGCGTACCCATCTTGTAAGTAAACCATAGTCCAACTAACAAGGCTTCATACGTGTTTGTTGCTCACTTTGAATCCTACAACTATCAAATGGTACAAGTGATCTACGAGTTGATTTGTTAGAGCAAGACAGAGCCCTATCGTTGTGTGACTAGACTCTTTGTCAATATGCAGGACTCATATTAGATTGTCAGTCATCGTTTCTTTATCAAGCTCTCTTGGCTCAAAGAAGCAGTCGAGAAATTGGATGTGGCTTGAGCGTTGATGGCGATTCTAGGCATGCAGAGGAGAACAAACTCGTTGAGTTCTACCAACAAAATGTGAAAGTGATCGAATTGTTTTGACTTAGTGAAGACTGACTTGAGCTGATGGTCAATGATGAATATGAATGGATGTGTTTAGAAATATAGGCAAAGCCTATGGGTAAAATTAATAAGAGAGAAGGCTAATTTTTTCCATAGTCAGCTACTTGAGCTCGACTCTTTGAAGGGCTCAGTTGACATAGTAGACAGGGAACTGCTTCCCTTGCTCCTCTCAAACTAAAACTGAGATGATGGCCCCATACCCTATTCCCAAGTACAGGGAAAGTTCATCAACAGTATTTAGGCTTTGGTGGAGTGGTGGTGATGCTAGAAACCTTTTCAATTCCCTAAATGCTTGTTCACATTCATTCGACCAACTGGAACTCTTTGCTCGTCATAAGGTTTTGAAGAAGGTGTAGAATTTTTCACTCGACTTTGAGAACTAACAATTTAGCCCTATGAGTCCGTCAATCCATTTTTGGAATTTCTTTTTATTTCAATGGGGCGACATGTTGATCAATGATGAAAATTTTTCAAAGTTTGTTTTAATTCCAAAAACTTTTCTATTGCTGCACCAAGTGTACATCAAGTCGATCACTGATCAAGGTACCATGCTCAGTGTCCTTGGTAATAGACTTTGTCGATCACCTGGTTATTCGACTATTGTCATGGAACTTCGAAGCGACTTCAGGTCGAGGGGCGAGGGTTGTGTCTCGACTTCCACCCATCTCCAAGGGCGGTTCTCTTCAACGGATGATAATTAGTTTGCTCAATTCTAAATGAAGCAGAAGGAGGGAGTTATACTCATCTACCGATATGTGATTGTTGGCTTGCTCCAACAGCTTAGTTAGCGTCTTAGGTCATTGTATTCCATTGGGTTGGCTCTACTGGGGGGTTGGCCACTGCATCGAGTCGGTTTTCCTACAGTTGATGGTCCAAACAGTCTCATGTCTCGTTACAAGGTCAAATGACTTGTACTCAGATCTCTTAATCATTTTCCTGTCCGCTCCGCTTTTTGGTTCGGTCTCTTTTAGCCTATTGACTTGGATCATTCACGATATTTTTGCAGGGATCTGCTTTCATCGTATTCTTTTCTTCTAGTCTTCAGAACTCAGTAAGATCACAACAGCCACATTTTTTATGCATGCAGAAAAAAATTAAGTTATATTTAATTAAAATTTTCCATTTTCTGATCGCCTCAACTCCATGTTGAATAAAATACCTCAACTCTATTAAAATGTCCATTTCTAAATAATTTTCTGCGAAATAGTCGAGAAATCGCAAAGCTACATTCTTTTTATGTATATTGAGATATCTAAAATTTATCATTTCTTCTACCATGCGGACGCATAAAAACAATTTAAACTATAATAAAAATATCAATTAATTTTCCCCTGTACGTACCCATTCCTATAATCATCATCGAGATAGCATACATTAAACGCACTATTATACAGGCAGTAATTTTATCCCATACATGCATCCAGCAGGCGATGCCAAGAGTTTTGCCAAAGCAGCACTCTCCTTTAATTTTGTTTGATATTCGAGTTCTATTTGGTATTCGAATTTTGACTTCATTATGAACTTTAAAACTGAAATATACGTTAACAAACAATTTATAATTTTACTATCGTTATCATCATTATTGTTCGTCTGAGACCTCTTTATAGCGCAGTCATTTAAATGTTTATGCCAGCTTTTTAATTAATTAATATATCTTCTAGTCTTTATAACTTGTCAAATCCTTCAAAATTGGCGACTTATTCATCGAATTGAGCTCAAACAAATTGGCCTCCGTTTCATTATTCATTGAATCCAGTAGAGTTGTTTGTATATATACCATATAATTCTTCAAGTGCTTAATATCAAACAATTAATTTTTTTATTTTTTTATTTGGCATTCATTGATTCAATCACATCAAATTATATGCAAGAAAGAAGTATTTAATTTTAATTTTTTTTTAATATTAACTGAATATCTGACTAGATATCAAAATTTTAGGTGTTTTATAAATAAACATTAAAATTTAAGAATTGCGTAGTATATGATAAAATATAATATAATATAATGTAGTATAATATAATTTTATTTGGAGTATAGGAGAACGTTGTAGATAATAATCCTTGAAGTTTTATTATATGTAATTAAATTTCTCTGACTAATTAAAGTAGATTGTGTAAATTTATAATTTATTTTCAAGTGAATATACTTTTTGTTGTAAGAATACCCATTTATTTAAATATCATGTGCGTATGTAAGAAATGAGTTAAAAATAAACTAATTCAACTATAAGTTTGTGTCATTCAAAAGATTGATTGCGATTTAATTGAATGTTAAAACAGAAAATTTACTTCCTACCCTCGAACTTTTCCTAAGAGGGCCTTTCTCAATGAATTGCCAAGCTATATAGTAGAAGACAACTATATATGAATAAGGTTGGAAGAGAGCTTATGCACCAAAGGATGATCCAATGGATTTTCAAAGGGTTGGCAAAAGGCTAGGAGACTATAACATGTTAAAGATGGTATATAATGAGATCACTATGTGTGTTGTTATATCTCATTACAAGTTACAGTTGACAATATATGTCTCAAATATTGAATGATTGGATATGAGACGATAAGTTGCTGGTCTCGATTTTAAAATATGTTGGTGAGTTGGATAATCGTTTTAGCCAAGTGGTTCGAGATGAGTTTAAGTGTTTAGGCTCCTCGTCAAGACTAATAACTAATGGGAAATCAAAAAGGTAAATTGTTAAAAAGCATTGGTTTGTATTCTAAAATATTAAAAAAATTTGAATCGACAAAATTTCGTAAAAGAAGTGAACAAGCCCTAAGGTGGTTGATAAACACGTCCAAAATATGTATGATGCTTTTCTATGAACATCATATGTATTAATGTTGATCACCAAAAATGAAAATGGGTTGAAATCATACTAGAAAAGAAAAATGCTAATCGAAAAGATTGCAACCCTAAGCAAAAGTCGGTCAAATATAAAATCAATTCTACTCCAATTAAAAGTTTTATATGGCAACCACAACACATATACAATACTTCAAATGAAATTGGAATTCAATAAGCCTAGCATGTGTATGCTAGACCTAACAAGAGTTCTAACTTATTGAAGCTAGAATGTACATTATAGTAAAGAAAGATTGGATATGTCAATTTTTATATTTTCATTAGAGTGAACAAAAAGAGAAAAAAAAACTCTACAAGTACACCGGAGTGCACATAAGCCAAAACAAAAGTAAGAGGGTATCCAACCACTATTTTGCACTAAACTTGAATCAAACTACAAATACCAAGTTTGGATTGTATGTTAGACTAAACATAGAGTCAAAATGTCATTGTATGCCAAGTCTAAATTCACATACTCAACAGAAGAGTTAGATGTTAAAAATAGTGAAGAGAAAAAAAATTGATAAAATTTTAAAACAAAATGAATAGGTCTAAGGTATTGATGCCAACCAAAGAAAAATAAAAGACAAGAAAGCCTTAAAAGCCAAGGGAATACTGTGTAATATATCAATGTGTTATTAGAGTGAATGGCATAACGCTCTCTTAAACAAATCACCATATTGTATTAAGGGAAAAAAAATCAACCATTGCTCAATAAATTGAACAAAAAGAAAAAGAAAAATGTAATCATGAGATAATTTTGTGGCTAAAGAGCAAGAACTATTTTTTTTTTCAACCTAATTATATGAAAATATTATAGCAAGAAACTTCTCAAAACTTTCTTGACCACTTTGCAATGACTTTAGTATAAGAATGGCTTCAATATTTTCCCAACTATACTGAAATGATAACTTAAGATATAAAAGAGGCACTAGGGGCAAAATGGATATGATAGAAACTTTTGCTATTTGTCTGCTTTTACAAACATATTAGAGTAAATGGCTTCTGAACGCTTGCTTGGCGGCATCACAATGGTAGAGTGAACATAGATAATTTTATGTTTACCTAATAGTGTGAAAATGTTAAATAAACAATAATGAAGAGCTCTTGGAACTAGATAGGCATGATAGTGCATTTGATGCTTAATTGATAGTCCCAGAGTACCAAACCAAATTATGCTATATTGTTTCAGTAATCATTGTTTCGTACTGCAGAGTGAATTCCCACAAAGAAAAGGGTGAATTGGGTTTAAATGTGCTCATTAAAATTATTATTCAAATTTAATAGTTTAAATTTGATAGATTATTATATATAATTTAATGATGTAGAAATTTAACAATGAAACATAAATATGTATAGATAATACACTGCATAAGATAACCAAATTGTATTATTAATCTAGAAAATTTTTTTATGATAAATTAAGCAACAGATCATACAATTACNCAAATTATGCTATATTGTTTCAGTAATCATTGTTTCGTACTGCAGAGTGAATTCCCACAAAGAAAAGGGTGAATTGGGTTTAAATGTGCTCATTAAAATTATTATTCAAATTTAATAGTTTAAATTTGATAGATTATTATATATAATTTAATGATATAGAAATTTAACAATGAAACATAAATATGTATAGATAATACACTGCACAAGATAACCAAATTGTATTATTAAGCTAGAAAATTTGTTTATGATAAATTAAGCAATAGATCATACAATTATNCGATGCCAAGAGTTTTGCCAAAGCAGCACTCTCCTTTAATTTTGTTTGATATTCGAGTTCTATTTGGTATTCGAATTTTGACTTCATTATGAACTTTAAAACTGAAATATACGTTAACAAACAATTTATAATTTTACTATCGTTATCATCATTATTGTTCGTCTGAGACCTCTTTATAGCGCAGTCATTTAAATGTTTATGTCAGCTTTTTAATTAATTAATATATCTTCTAGTCTTTATAACTTGTCAAATCCTTCAAAATTGGCGACTTATTCATCGAATTGAGCTCAAACAAATTGGCCTCCGTTTCATTATTCATTGAATCCAGTAGAGTTGTTTGTATATATACCATATAATTCTTCAAGTGCTTAATATCAAACAATTAATTTTTTTATTTTTTTATTTGGCATTCATTGATTCAATCACATCAAATTATATGCAAGAAAGAAGTATTTAATTTTAATTTTTTTTTAATATTAACTGAATATCTGACTAGATATCAAAATTTTAGGTGTTTTATAAATAAACATTAAAATTTAAGAATTGCGTAGTATATGATAAAATATAATATAATATAATGTAGTATAATATAATTTTATTTGGAGTATAGGAGAACGTTGTAGATAATAATCCTTGAAGTTTTATTATATGTAATTAAATTTCTCTGACTAATTAAAGTAGATTGTGTAAATTTATAATTTATTTTCAAGTGAATATACTTTTTGTTGTAAGAATACCCATTTATTTAAATATCATGTGCGTATGTAAGAAATGAGTTAAAAATAAACTAATTCAACTATAAGTTTGTGTCATTCAAAAGATTGATTGCGATTTAATTGAATGTTAAAACAGAAAATTTACTTCCTACCCTCGAACTTTTCCTAAGAGGGCCTTTCTCAATGAATTGCCAAGCTATATAGTAGAAGACAACTATATATGAATAAGGTTGGAAGAGAGCTTATGCACCAAAGGATGATCCAATGGATTTTCAAAGGGTTGGCAAAAGGCTAGGAGACTATAACATGTTAAAGATGGTATATAATGAGATCACTATGTGTGTTGTTATATCTCATTACAAGTTACAGTTGACAATATATGTCTCAAATATTGAATGATTGGATATGAGACGATAAGTTGCTGGTCTCGATTTTAAAATATGTTGGTGAGTTGGATAATCGTTTTAGCCAAGTGGTTCGAGATGAGTTTAAGTGTTTAGGCTCCTCGTCAAGACTAATAACTAATGGGAAATCAAAAAGGTAAATTGTTAAAAAGCATTGGTTTGTATTCTAAAATATTAAAAAAATTTGAATCGACAAAATTTCGTAAAAGAAGTGAACAAGCCCTAAGGTGGTTGATAAACACGTCCAAAATATGTATGATGCTTTTCTATGAACATCATATGTATTAATGTTGATCACCAAAAATGAAAATGGGTTGAAATCATACTAGAAAAGAAAAATGCTAATCGAAAAGATTGCAACCCTAAGCAAAAGTCGGTCAAATATAAAATCAATTCTACTCCAATTAAAAGTTTTATATGGCAACCACAACACATATACAATACTTCAAATGAAATTGGAATTCAATAAGCCTAGCATGTGTATGCTAGACCTAACAAGAGTTCTAACTTATTGAAGCTAGAATGTACATTATAGTAAAGAAAGATTGGATATGTCAATTTTTATATTTTCATTAGAGTGAACAAAAAGAGAAAAAAAAACTCTACAAGTACACCGGAGTGCACATAAGCCAAAACAAAAGTAAGAGGGTATCCAACCACTATTTTGCACTAAACTTGAATCAAACTACAAATACCAAGTTTGGATTGTATGTTAGACTAAACATAGAGTCAAAATGTCATTGTATGCCAAGTCTAAATTCACATACTCAACAGAAGAGTTAGATGTTAAAAATAGTGAAGAGAAAAAAAATTGATAAAATTTTAAAACAAAATGAATAGGTCTAAGGTATTGATGCCAACCAAAGAAAAATAAAAGACAAGAAAGCCTTAAAAGCCAAGGGAATACTGTGTAATATATCAATGTGTTATTAGAGTGAATGACATAACGCTCTCTTAAACAAATCACCATATTGTATTAAGGGAAAAAAAATCAACCATTGCTCAATAACTTGAACAAAAAGAAAAAGAAAAATGTAATCATGAGATAATTTTGTGGCTAAAGAGCAAGAACTATTTTTTTTTTCAACCTAATTATATGAAAATATTATAGCAAGAAACTTCTCAAAACTTTCTTGACCACTTTGCAATGACTTTAGTATAAGAATGGCTTCAATATTTTCCCAACTATACTGAAATGATAACTTAAGATATAAAAGAGGCACTAGGGGCAAAATGGATATGATAGAAACTTTTGCTATTTGTCTGCTTTTACAAACATATTAGAGTAAATGGCTTCTGAACGCTTGCTTGGCGGCATCACAATGGTAGAGTGAACATAGATAATTTGATGTTTACCTAATAGTGTGAAAATGTTAAATAAACAATAATGAAGAGCTCTTGGAACTAGATAGGCATGATAGTGCATTTGATGCTTAATTGATAGTCCCAGAGTACCAAACCAAATTATGCTATATTGTTTCAGTAATCATTGTTTCGTACTGCAGAGTGAATTCCCACAAAGAAAAGGGTGAATTGGGTTTAAATGTGCTCATTAAAATTATTATTCAAATTTAATAGTTTAAATTTGATAGATTATTATATATAATTTAATGATGTAGAAATTTAACAATGAAACATAAATATGTATAGATAATACACTGCATAAGATAACCAAATTGTATTATTAATCTAGAAAATTTTTTTATGATAAATTAAGCAACAGATCATACAATTACTCACAAATATGTAAATAAATAAGTGCAAGAAACTGAATAACCATTCTTCCAAACGTGCAACTATGGTACAATACTACACCAGACAAATACAACTGATCCCAACTACTTTAATCAAACACACTCTCCTTTTGGAAATTTGATGCCTAATATATTCTAATCAATAAAAACTTTCCTATGGATACAACTCTTTCAAACTTTAGAGGTGATAAAAAATATCATCTTCTACTAAACTCACAATCTCTTTATAGAATGATATCTACAATGAAAATACTCTCTAACAATATACAAGTAATAAGCAAAGACGTTTTAAAAGCTATTCTAATAATTGAGTTAAACAGTAATATTATCAATAGGATCTTAGCCTCAATAAAATTAGTGTAATCTTAATTTTTTCAACCGATATTGTCTTGATAGACTGTAATTAAAATTACAGGAAAATGATATTGACAAAACATTATAAGTACAATAAATCTCAAAACATAAATTTTTATAAACTAAATTTTAATCATTTTGGAATTTTGTAAAAGGAATAAACAATTTTAGTTTATACAAAAAACATATACAAATTGAAAATTAATTTTGGAGTGAATGATTTCAATAGAAAATAATTTTAGTATGAATAATTCCAATCAAAAATAATTTCTATATCGATGCTAAGCAAAAAAGTTCGTGCAACCAACTTAAAATATTTGTAAAAGAATCAATTTAACAAATGAGATTTTAGCAAACAAAAGCCTAGAAAATGNATTATCTTGCAATGATAAAGAATGAGGTGAAAGTGCCGGTTCTTATGCACTTACATATCTAAAGCTTAAACTTTACTTTTCATATTTCTACCACATAAATCTTTTAAATTTCTATGCACCTTTTCATGCATAGCTAAAGTAGCATATGTGTAACAATAGAAGTTTAGGTGTTCACATATGACTGCAGTGTTATGTACATGTATATATTCCTAGTTTTTAATTATGCCACCTATTACAAACCAAAATGCTAATATGTTTTGAATGGGATTGTAAGGTATTAGAAGGAAAACTAATAGCTGAATTTAATTCCATTAAAAATAAGGATATAGCCCCAAAACTTATCTAAATTANATATATATATATATATATATATATATATATTATCTTGCAATGATAAAGAATGAGGTGAAAGTGCCGGTTCTTATGCACTTACATATCTAAAGCTTAAACTTTACTTTTCATATTTCTACCACATAAATCTTTTAAATTTCTATGCACCTTTTCATGCATAGCTAAAGTAGCATATGTGTAACAATAGAAGTTTAGGTGTTCACATATGACTGCAGTGTTATGTTCATGTATATATTCCTAGTTTTTAATTATGCCACCTATTACAAACCAAAACGCTAATATGTTTTGAATGGCATTGTAAGGTATTAGAAGGAAAATTAATAGCTGAATTTAATTCCATTAAAAATAAGGATATAGCCCCAAAACTTACCTAAATTAAATGGGAATACTTTGTTGCAATAATAGCCCATGATTGTATGGATTTAATGGAAACAAGCAGCAGCCATTAAGTCCAACGATCCATGGTTTTTCATGGGATTAGTTTGCTGTTTTGGAGCACCTAAAATCAGCTAAAGTATAAAAGGTGAGTTTTGAATTACTTACAAAAAAACTGCAATGAAAATTTTAAATCAATATAAAAACAAATCTGCCCATAATTTTAAGGAATTTAAGGCACGGAGATCAATTGGATTTTGGCCACCACTTTGACGTAAAATGTAGTAAATAAATACGGCAGAATGGTAACCAAAATACTCTAAAATTCATTTATATGCATGTATATATAAAGTTATATTTAAAATTAAATGGGGATTAAATAAAATTATCGATTCCAACTTAAATGTAAAGATAAATTCATTTATATAAACTTTAATTGATAGTATAGAAAATTCCAAATATTTTCACAAAATTATTCTAATTTATTTGTTACAATTTGTGCTAGCCGAATTCATTTAATATTTAGAGGAAAAATAATATTTGCCAAATTTAAAATAAGGACCTCCTTTAACTTACACAAGTATTTTTATGATAATATGAAATGATATTTATTAGTTTTTAAATTATTTTAAAATATGTGCGCATTATTTTGAGGCTTAGATAATTATCAAACTAAATCAATACGTTGAATATAATAAACACCTTAGAGTTGTTATCATGAAATCAAATAGTGAGACAGACAAAATGCACATTCAATAAATAGGGAAGCACAACGAAGACTTCCATATTAATCTGAGTATATTGAAAGACCAAATGATGAATTAAAAGAGGCTCTTCATTGTAAACAAATAAGGAAGCTTCCATTATTTGTATGTTCCTATTGAAACATCTTAGAAAAAGACTTCTCAATGCTCTAGATCATCAGATCTTAATGATGGAATGATGGGAAAGAATTCAACGTTTTTTATACTGTAACAAAATGATAAATGAAGAATAAAAAGAGAACCTAGGAGAAAAATGAGCAAACATAATTTTTCAATGTCAGTCCATTTTTTTTTTCTATTAAAAATAAGTGACTTCTCAATACTCACCTAATCATGTCACAATGGCCAAGCACATGGAAGGAATATCATTGGTTTGACTATTTTGAAATGACATACAAAGGATAAGAGAGGGTTTGAGGATCCAAATTTAAATGGCCAAATTTCTAATGTCTCTCTGACCATATTGAACAAAGCAAAGATTTCGCAATGCTCACCTGATAATGTCACGCAAGCAGATTGAAAAGAAAGAATGTAAGGCTTCATTAAATATATTAAATTGACAAACAAAGAAGGATATTTAGAGTTCCGGATTGTTCATATTTATTGGAGCAAAGCAAAGGCTTTCTAGATGTTTTAGGACAAACAAAAGGTTCAAGCTTGAAGGAAATTATAGTGATACCACCTTGTTTCCACTACAGGAATTAAGTCAATTTATGATGGTCACATTCTGTTGGTTATTGCCAAATAAACGGTCAGTTATAAATTTTCTGACGGTTTGCCGACTGTTTAAAGGTCGCAGCAAAACCCCTTCTCAGTAGTTTAGAAAACGACGACAGTTCCAACGGCTTTTATTTCTCGATGATTTTTTGACCAATATAGATAGCTTTTGGATAGCTCAATAAACATGCGGTAGCCGTCAGTTGTTGTCGGTTTTTTATTGCCGACAAGCTAATCGTCAGAGATAACTGATGGGGAAACCATCAATTAAGTGTAACAACCATTGTTTTTGTGATGTAGTAGGATTCATCGCTATCCGTTAGTATATGAACCGATGCATGGGTTGTCGGCTCTCTTTCCGTTTATATCAAAGTTAAACTGTCAATTTCCCGCAGGATAGGAAATGGCAATATAACCGACAATTTAAGCAGTTAGATTTTACGTAACTACTCGATAAATATCAAAAAACTAATAGCAAACTATTAGAAACCAGTAGCATAAAAAAAAAACCTCATTTTTTATTGTTATGATTTCCACATCTGCAATGAATGCACATAGCAAATGCAATAGCCACAACAAATTTTAATCAATCCAAACATTTGATAGAGTGAAATTGCAATAGTAAATTCTCCAATTGAATAGAAAATTAAATTAAATGTATTTAATTTAACATGTATACATTACTATTAAAAAAACGAATATTAGTGCAAATGTGTAAGAAAATAAAAAACAAATAAAAAAGTCCACCGGTAATCATCATCCTCAATCAAAGGTTGCTTCCTCTGCTGCTTTGCTTGTTACCGAAACATAGCTAACTCTGCCTTCAACCTGGCCTCCATATTGGCCTCCAACTCTGACCTAATCTACTCGAAGCGGGCATTCAGCTCGGCAGTAAATGCGGCAACACACATTGAGGCCTCTTTGTTATGTAAGGTAGAAGTAGATGTCGGGGATGCACTGATGGAGTTGTGAGTGAAGTAGGTGAAACCTTGAGACCTTAGATCGTAGACTCACCCCTTATTCTTCCCTTCTGTAGCCTCCCTCCATAATTCATCTTCAAACGAATTACAGTCTCGTATCATAATACTGCCTGACGCATGTGATCGGCTAGGTTGGGATTTGGTCAAGCTAGGTTAGCTACGGTTAGGTCAGGTTTGGCTAGATTCATGCTAGGTCGAGCTAGGCAAAGGTTAGGTCGGGCAAAGGCTAGGTTGGCTTGTTTTAGATTTTGTTAGCCTTGAGCCAAGCTAGATTAAGCCAGGGTAACTCTAGGTTAGGTTAGGATCAGTCTAAGTTGGGCTAGGTTCAGGCTTGGTTGGGCCATGGTCCGGCTAGGTTGGATTATGTTCAGGCTATGTTTGGCCAATTCAGGCAAAATTAGGTTAGGTTTTGGCTAGGTTGAGCTGAAGTCAAGTTTGATTAATCTAAAGTCAAGCTAGATTGGGCTAGGCTCAGGATAGGTTAAGCTAGGTCGGGCTATATTAGGGTAGGGTCAAGATAGGTTGGTTAGGTTAGGTTTGGGCTTAATTGGGTTCAGATTAAGCCATGGCTAGTTTGTGCTAGGATTAAGTTGGGTTGGGTTGGGTTAGGTTAGGTTCTAGATAGGTTGTAGTTTGCGCTAGGTTGCATTTGATGTATATTAGGTTTAGGCTAGATTGGGTTTGGGCTAGGTTTGCTTAGGGCAAGGTTGGGTTCGGGCAAGGTTGGTTTTTGGCTAGGTTTGATTTGAGCTAGGTAATGTTCTAGCTTGTTTGGGGTAATTCAAGCCTGAGTCAAACCTGAACTTGAGCTTAACTTATTTGATATTTTTTACATAAAATAATGAAAAAAAATAAAAAGAATTAAGAAAAAGAAAACTTAAATGTTGATTTATTAGAGAGGAAGTTAAAGCTGGCCACCACATCGAAGAGGGAACACGATAGAGAGAGCATGCCAAAGAGGAAGGAGGAGTGTGTGACCAAAAGAAGGAGAAGAGGGGTTTATTTATAAGCGAGGAAGCCTACTGTTGGCAGGCAGGAATAGTTAGCTCCAATAGATTGATCCCTCGGAGCAACCTCGATCATCATTGACTGGCTCTCCCATAGATTAAGAGAGGATTGCTAGATTACCGTCTAGTGAAGTGACGTGGCAGTTTGCCAAATTTTGTGCTGGAACGACCAAGGTTCGTCACAGGAATGGGTGTACCAATTGATAGTGCATAAGTGCTTGGGGTAAACTGTGTGGGTGCACCATGTTTTTGGATGGGCTTCACTAGTTACTTTTATGTTGAGGTGGCATCGACTTGGCATGAGTGCATTAATGAGGAGCCTAATGTCAGTGGGTTGGGATAGCAGTGCGCTGGCGCTTCCAGAACCTTAGAAAGTGTGGAGGCTACGATGCCTTAGGAAGAATGGGTGCACCTCTTTTTGGTGCGAGGATGCTATAGGAGCCTTAGGTTGCACGGGTGAGCCACCTAGAGGCGCGATGTGCCAAGGAGTGAAAAACTTCGGTTTTTGGCCAAAATGACAACATTGGTCTATCTAAAAGAGAAAAACTCATGCAATTTAGTGATCAGGTTAGTTTAGTTAAAACTAGTTGATCCCGATTATATATCACAGTAGTACGATGTATGCTGTTATATTCTTAATTTTCCTTACTTATATTTCTTAATTTACAACGGTGCGAAAAACTTGTCCTTGAAGCAAATAAAAGTGCAATTATTATATTTAAGTATGGGTTCTTATGCAAGTATACGTATCGTTATCAAGTAATATATGGATTTTTTATTAAGCCCCCGAATATTGAACCTACAAGGAGAATTTCAATCTTTAAATAAGTCAGAAGAAATTAGATAACAAATTCTACTTTGCAAAATACTCTTACTCAAACTATAGATGCTATAATAGACATAAAAGTTCGGTTCGTTTTGGTATTTTTTGATAATTAAATATAAAGTAACCAACTACTAAATTTATATAAATGTTTGTAAGATGAGGGCAATATAAATAAAATATATTTTTCCTTATCTAGAATCAGTAACAGGTATATGAATTCTGTTGTGTAAGTATTTAAATTGTGTTGTGTCAATTAGGAGAAATATTATTCTTTACCCTTACTAGAGAAGCTATAAAGAACATTGAATAATTTGAAGTTTGAATAATCTTGAAGATGGGCTAGGTATGGAAGATACTAGCTCTCACTCTAGAGTTCCCTCTTCTCCCTCCAACTGGGGGCTAACATCTCTTATCAAAACCTAAAACTATAAACCAAATTGGGGGCTTTAACCTATCACTCTACAGTTTTATAACTCTACACCTTTAAAAGTTTATTTTGTTATTTATTTGCACTCAACCATATGAATTATATTCTCATCCATACAATCTCATGTGATTCTTACTACTAGTTGACTGAGACAATACCATCACGGATCTTACATGTTCTCACAACCAATATTAACATCTTAATTGGCCAAATCAAGAAGTAAATGAAGTACAAGGTTAAAAATCATCACAACTTATTCCAACATTAAATATTAATACTTCACACAACTTCCATCGAACATAACCACTTATCATTTTAAGGAAAAAGATAAAGAAAACTACTCAAAATTCATGGAGAAAATACAACCACACTTAAGTTTAAAAGTAACAATCACGCAAATAAACAAGAAGTCTAAATTAAAATCAAATGTAGTCACAATTATAAAAACATATCTCAAATCCTCTCTGTCNGGGGGGGGGGGGGGTGGGGTCCTCTTTTAGAATTTTTCAAAAAGTTATTTGGTATCCCTTCAAAATGTATCCACATTCAATGAATCTTCCAAGAGTTGCCTCCTTTTAAAAGCCAAATGAATGTATTTTTGTGTCCATTAACCATATCCCTCATTTTCACCACGAGTTGCTTCAAACACGCCTTCAAAAGTTTGTCCAAATTCATTGAATCATCAAGTAACTACCTCTGTCGTTTAAGCGCGAGGTATGCAGTGCTTAGACCAACCTTCTCAATTTTTCTGGTTCTTAAGCATCAGTTTTTGGTTCTTAGGCGACACGGTTTTGCGCACCTTCTTCATTTTTGGTCCAAATTTAATCATTTTTACTCATTTCTCCATTTTTCATCCATTTGATTGTACCTAAAAGAAAAACACATAAATACCTTCCATTCAAGCATAATTTCCTTAAATATAAGTATAAAAATGTGTACATGAGATGTTAAATATTTTAGGTGTATCAAAATACCCCAAACTTAAAATGTTATTTGTCCTCAAGTGACACTCCAATATTTCCAAACCAAAATATATAGATTTTGTAGATGAGTTTCTTTATGATATTTTAAAAGTTTGATCTAGAAATATAGATGAGTGATACACCTAAAATATATGGTGTTGTTATACACATTTTTATACCTATTTTTTAGATATTGCACTTTAATGAATGTTATTTCTGTGTTTTTCTTTCAGGTACAATCAAATGGATGAAAAATGCTAAAAGGAGTGAAAAATGGTCAAATTTGGAGCAAAAAAGAAGAAAGGTGCAAAAATGAACTAGGGCACCTAAGCGCCCAGAATTGACGCCTAAGTGCTATAGGAGCAACGCCTAAGCGCTAGGTACCATGCGCTTAAGCCCCAGAAGTAATTATGAGATGAATTATTTAATTTGAAAGAATTTTTGAAGAGGTGTTTAAAGAAACCCTTGGTAAAAATGTGGGGAATAGCCCATGGACACGAAAATTCATTCAATTGGCTTTTGAGGAGGATACTTTTAGAAGATTCATTGAACGGAGACACCATTTTGAAAAGACACCAAGGCACCCCTTGAATTTTTATAAGAAAAGACTTAGAATTTCCATGAGTGTAGGCCAGTCACCCATAAAATTTACAATCATCATCCTTCTAAGTCGTTGCTGCCACCGCCGATCGCTTTTCTTTTTATTTTGAGTGCTAATTTGTATTGTAAGTAAAGGAAGAGAATTAAAAGGAATTTCAAGACATTTGGTGGAGAGGATTTTAGATAAGTGCTTATCTTTGTGACTACAATTGGTTTTAATTTAGATTTATTATTTGTGTGCATGATTTCTACTTTTAAACTCATGTGTGGTTATATTTTCTCCATGGATTCTGAGTAACACTCTTTATCTTTTTTCTTAAAATGATAAATGATTAAGTGTTGAAAGGAAGTTGTGTGAAGTATTAGGCTTCATTTTTGGAAGAAGTTGTGATGATTTGAAACCTTGCGCTTCATTTACTTCTTGATTTGGTCAATTAAGATGTTAATACCTATTGTGAGAACATGTAAGATCCGAGATGGTTTTGTCTTAGTCAACAAATGATTAGAATCACATATTGATTTAATGGATGAGAATGTAGTTCATGGGGTTAAGTGAAAATAAATAGGGAAATAAAGTTTTTAAGGGTGTAGAATTAGAGAACATTAGAGTGATAGTCTAAAGCCCCCAATTTGATTTCTAGTTTTAGATTTTGATAAGAGATGTTAGCCCCCAAGTAGAGGGAGAAGAGGGAAATCTAGAGTGAGAGCTAGTATCTTCCATGCCTAGCCGGTTGTTGACCTCACTTTTGATAGACTAAGATCTAGTTATAGGACTTTTCTGTTGACTATTCCTAGAAAACTAGAAAAGGGACCCTCACCATTAAAAATTCCACCCCCTTCCTTACTCAACTTGAAGTTCTACAATATTGGTCCTAACCTCTAGCACTTAGTAGGTGGGGTCATTATGAGGGAGCTCAAGATGAGTTCCTGATCCTTGAATACTGCTAATATGCACAGTACAACAATAATTCAGATTATATTTCACTAATATTTCCTTACTTTGCAACAAAATCAAAATATTGATCCTAAAGAAAAATAAGAATTTAACTTTTAATTTATATATATTGGGATACTACACAAGTATACATATCATTATTAAGTAATATAGGACTTTTTGATTAAGACCTGAATATCGAGCTCATAGGGAGAATACGCAATATGCACTATTGAACTCNAAGACCAAATGATGAATTAAAAGAGGCTCTTCATTGTAAACAAATAAGGAAGCTTCCATTATTTGTATGTTCATATTGAAACATCTTAGAGAAAGACTTCTCAATGCTCTAGATCATCAGATCTCAATGATGGAATGATGGGAAAGAATTCAACGTTTTTATATTGTATCAAAATGATAAATGAAGAATAAAAAGAGGCCCTAGGAGAAAAATGAGCAAACATAATTTTTCAATGCCAGTCCATTTTTTTTTTAAACTAAGCGACTTCTCAATGCTCACCTAATCATGTCACAATGGCCAAGCACATGGAAGGAATATCATTGGTTTGACTATTTTGAAATGACATACAAAGAATAAGAGAGGGTTTGAGGATCCAAATATAAAAGGCAAAATTTTCTAATGTCTCTCTGACCATATTGAAACAACAAAGCAAAGAATTTCGCAATACTCACCTATTAATGTCACGCAAGCAGATTGAAAAGAAAGAATGTCAGGCTTCATTAAATATATTAAATTGACAAACAAAGAAGGATATTTAGAGTTCCGGATTGTTCATATTTATTGGAGCAAAGCAAAGGCTTTCTAGATGTTTTAGGACAAACAAAAGGTTCAAGCTTGAAGGAAATTATGGTGATACCACCTTGTTTCCACTACAGGAATTAAGTCAATTTATGATGGTCACATTCTGTCGGTTATTGCCAAATAAACGGTCAGTTATAAATTTTCTGACGGTTTGCCGATTGTTTAAAGGTCGTAGCAAAACCCCTTCTCAGTAATTTAGAAAACGACGACAGTTCCAACGGCTTTTATTTCTCGATGATTTTTTGACCAATAAAGATAGCTTATGGATAGCTCAATAAACATGCGGTAGCCGCCAGTTGTTGTCGGTTTTTTATTGCCGACAAGCTAATCGTCAGAGATAACTGATGGGGAAACCATCAATTAAGTGTAACAACCATTGTTTTTGTGATGTAGTAGGATTCATCTCTATCCGTTAGTATATGAACCGATGCATGGGTTGTCGGCTCTCTTTTCGTTTATATCCAAGTTAAACTATCGATTTCCCGTAGGATAGGCAATGGCAATATAACCGACAATTTAAGCAGTTAGATTTTACGCAACTACTTGATAAATATCAAAAAACTAATAGCGAAGTGTCAAAAACCTGTAGCATAAAAAAAAAACCTCCTTTTTGATTGTTATGATTTCCTTATCTGCAATGAATGCACATAGCAAATGCAATAGCCACAACAAATTTTAATCAATCCAAACATTTGATAGAGTGAAATTGCAATAGTAAATTCTCCAATTGAATAGAAAATTAAATTAAATGTATTTAATTTAACATATATACATTACTATTAAAAAAAGGAATATTAGTGCAAAAGTGTAAGAAAATAAAAAACAAATAAAGAAGTTCACCGCTAATCATCATCCTCAATCAATGGTTGTTTCCTCTGTTGCTTTGCTTGTTACCGAAACATAGCTAACTTTGCCTTCAACCTGGCCTCCATATTGGCCTCCAACTCTGACCTCATCTACTCGAAGCGGGCATTCAACTCGGCAGTAAATGCGACAACACACATTGAGGCCTCTTTATTCTGTAAGGTAGAAGTAGATGTCGGGGATGCACTGATGGAGATGTGAGTGAAGTAGGGGAAACCCTGAAACCCAAGATCTTAGACTCACCCCTTATTTTTCCCTTCTGTAGCCTCCCTCCATAATTCATCTTCAAACGGATTACAGTCTCGGATCATAATATCGCCTGACGTATGTGATCGGCTAGGTTGGGATTTTGTCAAGCTAGGTTAGCTACGGTTAGGTCAGGTTGGGCTAGATTCATGCTAGGTCGAGCTAGGCAAAGGTTAGGTCGGGCAAAGGCTAGGTTGGATGGTTTTAGATTTTGTTAACCTTGATCCAAGCAAGATTAAGCCAGGGTAAGTCTAGGTTGGGTTAGGATCAGTCTAAGTTGGGCTTAGTTCAGGCTTGGTTGGGCCATGGTCCGGCTAGGTTGGATTAGGTTCAGGCTATGTTTGGCCAATTCAGGAAAAATTAGGTTAGGTTTTGGCTAGGTTGAGCTGAAGACAAGTTCGATTGATCTAAAGTCAAGCTAGATTGGGCTAGGCTCAAGATAGGTTAAGCTAGGTCGGGCTAGATTAGGGTAGGGTCAAGATAGGTTGGTTAGGTTAGGTTTGGGCTTAGTTGGGTTCAGGTTACCTCATGGCTAGTTTGTGCTAGGATTAGGTTGGGTTGGGTTAGGTTAGGTTAGGTTCTTGATAGTTTGTAGTTTGTGCTAGGTTGAGTTTGTTGTATATTATGTTCGGGCTAGATTGGGTTCGGGCTTGGTTTGCTTAGGGCAAGGTTGGGTTCGGGCAAGATTGGTTTTTGGCTAGGTTGGATTTGAGCTAGGTAATGTTCTAGCTTGTTTGGGGTAATTCAAGCCTGAGTCAAACCAGAACTTGAGCTTAACTTATTTGATATTTTTTTACATAAAATAAGTAAAAAAAACTAAAAATAATTAAGAAAAATAAAACTTAAATGTTGATTGATCAGAAAGGAATTCAAAGCTGGCCACCACATCGAAGAGGGAACACGATAGAGAGAGCATGCCAAAGAGGGAGGAGGAGTGTGTGACCAAAAGAAGGGGAAGAGGGGTTTATTTATAAGCGAGGAAGCCTACTGTTTTCAGGCAGGAATAGTTAGCTCAAATAGATTGATCCCTCGGAGCAACGTCGATCATCATCGACTGGCTCTCCCATAGATTAAGGGAGGATTGCTAGATTACCGTCTAGTGAAGTGACGTGGCAGTTTGCCAAAATTTGAGCTGGAACTACCAAGGTTTGTCATAGGAATGGGTGTATCAATTGATAGTGCATAAATGCTTAGGGTAAACAATGTGGGTGCACCATGTTTTTGGTTGGGCTTCACTAGTTACTTTTATGTTGAGGTGGCATCGACTTGGCATGAGTGCATTAATGAGGAGCCTAATGTCGGTGGGTTGGGATAGCAGTGCAGTGGCGCTACTAGAACCTTAGAAAATGTGGAGGCTACAATGCCTTAGGAAGAATGGGTGCACCTCTTTTTGGTGTGAGGATGCTATAGGAGCCTTAGGATGCACGGGTGAGCCACCTAGAGGCGCGATGTGCCAAGGAGTGAAAAACTTTAGTTTTTGGGAAAAATGACAACATTGGTCTATCTAAAAGAGAAAAACTCAAGGAATTTAGTGATTAGGTTAGTTTAGTTAAAACTAGTTGGTCCCGATTATATATAACAGTAGTACGATGTATGTTGTTATATTCTTAATTTTCCTTGCTTATATTTCATAATTTGCAACGGCACGAAAATCTTGACCTCGAAGCAAATAAGAGTGCAATTATTATATTTAAATATGGGTTCTTATGCAAGTATACATATCGTTATCAAGTAATATAAGACTTTTTTATTAAGCCTCAAATATTGAACCTACAAGCAGAATTTCAATCTTTAAATAAGTCAGAAGAAATTAGATAACAAATTCTACTTTGCAATATTCTCTTACTCAAACTATAGTTGCTATAATAGACATAAAAGTTCGGTTCATTTTGGTAATTTTTGATAATTAACTATAAAGTAAAAAACTAGCTAAATTTAAATAGTTGTTTGTAAGATGACGGCAAAATAAATAAAATTTCTTTTTCCTTATCTAGAATCAGTAGCAGGTATATGAATTCTGTCGTGGAAGTATTTAAATTGTGTTGTTCCAATTAAGAGCAATAGTATTCCTTACCCTTGCTAGAGAAGCTATGAAGAACATTGAATAATTTGAAGTTTGAATAATCTTGAAGATGGGTTAGGTAGGGAAGATACTAGTTCTCATCCTAGAGTTCCCTCTTCTCCCTCCAACTGGGGGCTAACATCTCTTATCAAAACCTAAAACTATAAACCAAATTGAGGGCTTTAAACTATCACTCTAAAGTCTTCTAACTCAACACCTTTCAAAGTTTATTTTGTTATTTATTAGCACTCAACCATATGAATTACATTCTCATCTATACAATCTCATGTGATTTTCACCATTAGTTAACTGAGACAATACCATCACAGATCTTGCATGTTCTCACAACCAATATTAACATCTTAATTGGCCAAATCAATAAGTAAATGAAGTACAAGGTTAAAAATCATCACAACTTATTCCAACATTAAATATTAATACTTCACACAACTTCCATCGAACACAATCACTTATCATTTTAAGGAAAAAGATAAAGAAAACTATTCAAAATTTATGGAGAAAATACAACCACACTTAAATTTAAAAGTAGAAATCATGCAAACAAATTAAAAGTCTAAATTAAAACCAAATGTAGTCACAATTATAAAAACTTATCTCAAATTCTCTCCCTCGAACTCTTGAAGTTCCTTTGAATCTCTTCTCTTTCTTTCTTTTACAATACTCTCTACTCACCACTACAACACTTCTCCATTTTTCCCTCTAAAAAAATATCCTAATTAATCTATGAGAAAGGCGTCGATGGCGTCT
>JXCR01143248.1:0-45746 GCA_002079205.1 Phalaenopsis hybrid cultivar | reverse complement strand
GGGGGGGGGGGGGGGGGGGTTCTTCAATTCAATCCAAGTCCTCTTTTATAATTTTCCAAAAGGTTCTTTGGTGTCTCTTTGTAATGTGTCCACATTCAATGAATCTTCCAGGAGTTGTCTCCTTTTAAAAGCCAAATGAATGTATTTTTGTGTCCATTAACCATATCCCTCGTTTTCACCACGAGTTGCTTCAAACACGTCTTCAAAAGTTTGTCCAAATTTATTGAATCATCAAGTAACTAACTCTGTCGTTTAAGCACGAGGTATGTGGAGCTTAGGCCAACCTTCTCGATTTTTTTGATGCTTAAGCATCAGTTCTTGGCGCTTAGGCACCACAGTTTTGCACACCTTCTTCATTTTTGCTCTAAATTTGATCCTTTTTTACTCCTTTCACCATTTTTCATCCATTTAATTATACCTAAAGGAAAAACACACAAATACCTTCCATTAAAGCATAATATCCTCAAATATAGGTATAAAAATGTGTACATGAGATGTTATATATTTTAGGTGTATCAAAATCCCTCAAAATTAAAATATTACTTGTCCTCAAGCTACACTCCAATATTTCTAAACCAAAATATATAGATTTTGTAAATGAGTTTCTTTATGATATTTTAAAAGTTTGATCTAGAAATATAGTTGACTGATACACCTAAAATATATGGTGTTCTTATACAGATTTTTATACTTAGTTTTGAGATATTGCGCTTTAATGAAAGGAATTTGTGTGTTTTTCTTTCACCTACAATCAAATGGATGAAAAATACTAAAAGGAGTGAAAAAGGGTCAAATTTGGAGAAAAAAAGAAGAAAGGTGCAAAAATGAAGTAGGGCACCTAAGCGCCCAGAATTGACGCCTAAGTGCTAGAGGAGCAACGCCTAAGCTCTAGGTACCTCGTGCTTCAGCGCCAGAAGTAGTTATGAGATGAATTATTTAATTTGAACGGATTTTTGAAGAGGTTTTTGAAGAAACCCTTGTTAAAAATGTGGGAAATAGCCCATGGACACGAAAATTCATTCAATTGACTTTCGAGGAAGAAAATTTTAGAAGATTCATTAAATGGAGACATCTTTTTGAAAAGACACCAAGGCACCCCTTGAATTTTTAAAGTAAAAGACTTAGAATTTCCAAGAGAGGAGGTTAGCCACCCATAAAATTTACAGTCATCATCCATCTAAGTCATCGTTGCCACCGCCGATCACTTTCCTTTTTATTTTGAGTGTTAATTTGTATTCAAGTGAAGGAAGAGAATTCAAAGGAACTTCAAGACATTTGGTGGAGAGGATTTTAGATAAGTGTTTATTTTTTGTGACTACACTTGGTTTTAATTTAGATTTATTGTTGGTGTGCATGCTTTCTACTTTTAAACTCATTTGTGGTTGTGTTTTCTTCATGAATTTTGAGTAGTTTTCTTTATCTTTTTCCTTAAAATAATAAGTGAATAAGTGTTGAAAGGAAGTTGTGTGAAGTATTAGGCTTTATTGTTGGAAGAAGTTGTGATGATTTGAAACCTTGCGCTTCATTTACTTCTTGATTTGGCCAATTAAGATGTTAATACCTGTTGTGAGGACATTTAAGATCCGAGATGGTTTTTTCTCAGTCAACAAATGATTAGAATCATATATTGATTTAATGGATGAGAATGTAGTTCATGGGGTTAAGTGAATATAAATATGGAAATAAACTTTTCAAGGGTGTAGAATTAGAGGACATTAGAGTGACAGGCTAAAGCCCCCAATTTAAATTATACTTAGGTTTTGATACGAGATGTTAGCCCCCAGGTAGAGGGAGAAGAGGAAACTCTAGAGTGAGAGCTAGTATCTTCCATGCCTAGCCAGTTGTTGACCTCACTTTTGGTTAAGGTTTAATTTTTCCTCTTTAATAGCCTAAGATCTAGCCATCGGACTTTCTTGTTGACTATTCCTAGAAAACTAGAAAAGGAACTCTCACCATTAGAAATTATACCCTTTTCTTTACTCAACTTGAAGTTCCACATATTGGTCCTAACCTCTAGCACTGAGTAGGTGGGGTCATTATGAGGGAGCTCAAGATGAGTTCCTGATCCCTGGATACTGCTAATATGCACAGTACAACAATAATCAAGATTATATTTCACTTATATTTCCTTACTTTGCAACAAAATCAAAAACTTGATCCTGAAGAAAAATAAGAATTTAAATTTTAATTTATACATATTAGGATACTACACAAGTATACGTATCGTTATCAAGTAATATAGGACTTTTTGATTAAGACCTGAATATTGAACCCATAGGGAGAATACGCAATATGCACTATTGAACAACAAACTTTCTATTTTTAATAAAAGGATACTTATCTAAACTTAAGATGATTTTTGCAGTAATGAAAATTTAAGTATTTTTGGTATTTTCAATATTTTGATAGAACAATAATAATTTAAAAAGATAACTAGAATTTTTGTTGAAGAAAAGCACTACATATGAAAATATCTTTCTTCTTGTTATGAATCAGTAATAAGTATGGAAATTCTGTTGTGGAATTATGCAAATTTTGTTGTGTCAAATAAGATAAAACATTCTTTACCCTTACTAGAGTTGCTATAAAGAACATTGGCTAATTTAAAGTTTGAATAGTTCTGAAGATCGGCTAGGCAGAACCCTTACTAGAGATGATATAAAGAACATTGGCTAATTTAAAGTTTGAATAGTTCTGAAGACAGGCTAGGCCCTTACTAGAGATGCTATAAAGAATATTGGCTAATTTAAAGTTTGAATAGTTTTGAAGACCGACCTTACTAGAGATGCTATAAAGAACATTGGCTAATTTAAAGTTTGAATAGTTCTAAAGACCAGATAGGTAGGGAAGATACCATGTATAGGAATTCTATTGTGAAAGTATGCAAATTGTGTTGTGTCAAATAGGAGCAATAATATTCTTTACCCTTACTGAGATGCTATAAAGAACATTGGCTAATTTAAAGTTTGAATAGTTCTGAAGACCGGCTAGGAAGAGAAGATACTAGCACTCACTCTAGAGTTTCCTCGATTCCCTCCACTTGGGGGCTAACATACTCGTATCAAAACGTAGAACAATAAACCAAGTTGGGGGCTTTAACCTGCCACTTTAAAGTCCTCTAACTCTACACTCTTCAATGAATATTTCCTTATTTATTTACACTCAATCATATGAACTACATTCTCATTCATACAACCTCATGTGATTCTTTTCAATTGTTGACTGAGATAATATCTACTCGGTCCTTACATGTTCTTACAAAAAATTTTAACGTTTGGATTGGCCAAGTCAAGAAGTAAATGAAGTGCATGGATTTAAATCATCACAACTTTTTCCATCATTGCAGATCAATACTCTACACAACTTCAGTCCAAAACTTAATTACTTATCATTTTAAGAAGAAAGATAAATAAAACTAATCAGAATCCATGGAGAAAACATAACAACACTTTAGTTTAAAAGAAGAAATTATTTTCAAACCAACAACAAGTCTCAATTAAAACTAAAAGTAGTCTCAAAACAAAAAGAAAAAAACTTATCTTAAGTCCTCTACCAAACTCTTGAAGTTCCTTTGATTCTCTTCTCTTTACAATCACTCAAAATAAAATAACAAAAAGGATAAAGTAAAAGTAAAAGTGGTGCCTAAAAATCTCTCCGAACTAACTCCCCAAATGAGAACTTTCAAAACTTTCCAATACTTTTAGGACCTCTTTCAAAGCGTCGGATCTGGCGCTTAGGCGCCAAAACTCCTTTGCACATTTTTCACTTTTTTGCTCCAAATTTGATCCTTTTTCACTCCTTTAAGCATTTTTCACCCTTTTTACATATATTTGCAAGAAAAACACAAATACACCTTCCATTAAAGCGCAATATCTCAAAAATAAGTATAAAAATGTGTCTAAAAATACTATATATTTTAGGTGTAAGCTTGTTGTGAAACTTCAATCTTTAAAAACTAAATATGTATGATATGTATATGAGTTTCTTTAGGAGTTGCTAAAAATACTATATATTTTAGGTGTATCAAAATCCCCCAAACTTAAAATGTTACTTGTCCTCAAGTTGTCCAATCTTTAAAAACTAAATATGTATGATATGTATATGAGTTTTTTTAGGAGTTACTAAAATTTTAATTTAGAAATATAGTAGTCTAATTTAGAAAAAATATTCAATAAATGAGACCAACTTAAAGTCTAGAAATTCTTAAAGTTAAGAAAAAAGAAAAAAATGAGTTTCTATCTAATTCAGAAATGTATTGTAGATTTTCCCAAATTTAGAATTTAGTTCTTTTATTATCTCCACTTAAAAATTTTCATTAAAAATAATTTTATTTACTGTATTATATCTATAAGCTTAAGAGTCTCTCAAGTCTTATACTTTGAAAAGATGTAATATAGAACCAATTTTTGATTAGGCACTAATCCTCAAGCTTTTCCTTCCTAAACTTTTTTCTTTTTCTTTTTCTTTTCTTTCTGTTTTTCTTTTATTTTTCTTTTCTTTCTTTTTTTTTCTTTTCTTTTTCAGGCAAGGATTACTATATCTGGATAGGTCTTTAATGATTTTGAAATCCACTTCTCCTTCCCTAAAGTAAAGTCTTGATATAAGTCTTTTACTTATAAATATAATAATAGTTTTGAAAATTATTTTAATAAAAGAAGTTTAAGTATTAAAAATAAAAGTCTAAATTATCTAAATTTTTCAAAAATATAATTTTTCTTACTAATGATAGTTACTTATATTAATCATTTTCTCATCTAAAATCTTTTTAACTTAATGTTTTTCTTCATTACTAAAATTTTAACCTTCTACACTAAAAACTTTTAACTTAAAGATTTTCTTCATTACTCAAAAGTTCAACTAAATTCCTATACTCATTTCTAAAATAAAATTTTACTTCCCTAATATAACTTCATATACATAATCAATTTTTTTTCTTTTCAAATCAAATTTACTCGTAACATATTTGAGAACAAATAAAATTCCAGTTTTGAAAATATTTTTCATCCTTCCCCCCCAAACTTAAAATTTTAACAGATTAAATAGTTTAGCATCATATATATATATATAAGCAAGAATGAAAATTTAAAATAACATACTAACAGGAATTCTTAAACCTTAATGACACAAGTATAAAACTAAAAACATGAGTAAAATTAATTGTTGATCAAATTTCCTATATTTTCATTTCAAATTAACATGTAGAGATTCAATAGACTTCTAAGCAGTGGGTATAAACATAAAAGTAAACTAACAAATATGATAAAAGAAAAATACAGGGTAGCAGTTTCAGAAATTTAAATTTAAGACCTAAGTTAGCAAGATTTTTAACTTTACAAAAATAAAAGAATTAAGTTAATTTCTCAACAAACTATATCACAAAACTCACAACAGTTACTACCCTGATTTTAAAACAAACTACTAACTAACACAAATATTACAATACAATTAAAAATAAAAGTCTCACAAATCACAATATCTAAACAAGTAAACATACATACATGTCTCAAGTCCAAAATATGAAAACACATCACAATTCTCAACATAAATGTACAAACCACATCACATAGTTCAAACCAACACTCAGATGCAAATTTAGCAAGCCCAGACCACATAGCTCATATCATATTACAATTATAAAATAAATCTCTCAGCTCTACTCTTGATCCTCTGAATCACCGCTATCCCAAACTTTTGCAGGCTCATAATCAGGGTATCTAGGATATGGAGAAAATTGCACTCCTTGGTTACCCCTAATAAGGCTCTCCATAGATGAGTGAAATTTCTCTTCATAATCACTTTTTCTCATATTATACCTATCAGTATGCTCTGAAAAATGCTCTAAATTTTGTACCTTATCAGCAGTAAAATTAATATTATCCACATCCTCTGTAATAATTGATCTTAGGCCTCAGTAGACTCACATCGAGATGTAGAAGCACGTGAGGTAGATGGTCTAGATGTAGGAGCAACAAAGGTAGAAGTAGCAGACGTCTCCATTTCATAGCTCCGAGAAAATCCTCCTCTCCAGCCAAAAATTGAATGCTCAGAATAAGTCTTCACATTCACCTTAGTAATGGGCTTTAGATGTAATAATACTTCTTCCCAGCTAGCATATTTAACTCCATCCTGCTCACACAAAGAAAAGATCAAGGAAGCAAATCTCAGACCTGCAGTTGTAACGACTGTTGCAGAACTGATGATAGTCTAATAGATCAAAGCTCCAATGTTGATGAGCTTTCCTTCTTGAATACAATAGTTCAATGTCGCTCTTTCTCTGGTCACTTCGCTAAGATGATTGGTCGGAAGCAGACAAGCATAAATGAAATAGTGTCAGGCCTTTGAAGGTGCACATAACTTTGAAGTTGGGAAATTGACCCTCCTCTCATCGGGGTAATCTTCCAAAGTCCTCTCCCAAAAGTCAAGTAAGAAATAATCTCGTCTAACTTTGCTTCAGTAGGATTATAATTTGCATAAAAACATAAAGTATCAGGTGGTAAATGGTAAAACAAGTTGATTACCTCTGGCGAAAAAGGTACCAACTTTCCTCAAACCATAACTCGATTGTCTTCAGCTTTAGGGAGATTTGCATAGAACTCCCTCACAACAGATATAACTGCCACAACAAAAAAATAACAGAATTTTCCCCACTGTCGGCGAACAATTAAATCATCCACGTATCCACCCGGATTTCTAAAACATTGTGGATGTTGCTACAACTTTGCTGAAGATAGGCAAGGGAACCCTCCCAGTACCTTAAGATATGATGAGGTGGATCTGATGCCTTATGTGATAAAGAGAATGATCAAAAGATTGATCCGATGGATTATACTGCCACCAGACTGCATACCAAACAGTTGCATCATCAACATTTATGATGAGCGGAGCTGCATTCCTCCCCATATTGACCATCATAATTATGTTAGACCCTTCTGCATAATGTCTTTTATTAGCAAAAGCAATATACTCTTCGGAATGGAGATTGACATTGTCGGCCTTGGGGAATTTAGAGGGTCAATTGAGATTCCACTACCGCTGGGATCAGTGCTTGTATTAGATGGAAATGGTGTTGATTTAGGCAAACATTGCATTCCGGGAGTGCGACATCCCCGAGTTTCTGTAACCTTCAGAAGAATGCGAGATGATAAGATACCAAGAAGATTCTAACTAATTCCCAAGCTGGAGGAGTTGCAGCCATATGAGTTTTGAGAGAGTTGCACCTCTAGGTACACGTGAAGGGAATTCTTATCCTGGAGTGTGGCTTAGTAAGTCAGCTCGATCAAAAGCTCACCTCACCTAAGACGAGCAACATGATACTTTTTGTGCCAAGTTTTGTGCAGTAGACATGATATATGTACCAGATATGTTCAGTGCATGATATGTATTCAGTATTTGATGATTTAGATATGTTCAACATGCTGTATTTTGATACTTCAACAAGTACTCAATTTGTAGCTCGTTTTTAGGAGCAGATTAATGAAGTTTTTTTCAAGTTTCAAATTACTTCCCTTTCTTGTTTGATTGATGAAAGGTCATACGAACAAAGAACGATACAATGAAAACTCAATATTAAAACTTCAAAATCTTTTTGAAAATTAACCAAAACTAAAAATTTTGAAAATATATTTGGATAATTAAATACGATAAAAACAACAAGAAAAGAAAATGATAAATTTGTCGAGTTCTCTTCTCTCGTGTTTGAGATTACTTATTCTTTGCACGTGCAACGCGACTATTCTGATCTGCACTGATTCTTTTCACATCTCCGCAAAGTTGCATATTTTTCACAAAATCTCACAAAATCCCACAAATTTTGTTCAAATCTTCACATGCCATACATCTATGAATTCTGCATAACAAGCTTTATACACTTTTTTTTATATAAACACTTTATGAGATAGGCATAGATGTTTTACTCTCGCATATTCCCATCAGGATAAGCCTAGACGTCCTATTCCCATGTACACTTTTCTGAGATAGGCATAAACATTCTATTCTCGTATATTCCCTTTGATATAGGCATAGACGTCCAACTCTCAAATATTCCCTTCGGGATAGGCCTAGACATCCTATTCCCATTTACACTTTTTGAGATAGGAATAGACGTTCTATTCTTGTATATTCCCTTCAGAATAGGCATAGAAGTCCTATTCCCATGTGCACTTTTTGAGAGAGGCATAGATGTTCTGTTCTCATATATCCTCTTTGGGGTAGTCCCACACGTCCTATTCCCATGTACACCCCTTCGGGGTAGGTCCAGATGTCCTATTCCCACACATATATACTCTTCGAGGTAGGCCCAGACGTCCTATTCCCATGTACACCCCTTCGCGGTAGGCCTAGATGTCCTATTCCCACACATATATACTCTTTGGGGTAGGCCCAGACATCCTATTCCCATGTACACCCCTTTGGGGTAGGTCCAGATGTCCTATTCCCACACATATATACTCTTCGGGGTAGGTGCAGACGTCCTATTCTCATGTACACTCGTTGGGGTTGGTACAGATGACCTATTCTCATTCATACTTATCCAGGTGGGCACATACATCCTATTCCCTTTTCTGCACTTGTGTTTTCCTCTCAATCTGGTTCTCTTGTGCAAAAATTTCCTCATGCTATGATTTTAAATATAAATCCAAAACTCTTTTGACATATTGAATCTTCACTTGGACTGTCAGTTTGTTCGAAAACTGTCCCTGAAATCTCTTTTTCTTTCCCCAGTGAGAGTTTTTGTTACTCTCAAGTGGAAACAATTGTCACTCAAAGTCTACTCTTCATTCTAGGTCTGCTAACTTAGAAATTTGTGTTGGATTTGTTAATCTTGTCGGTCAACACCAATACGCGCGGTGTGCTTGCCCAACACACTACACCTATTAGGGGTCCATTTTTTGACCTCATTTTTGGTTGAGGTCTAGTTTTTCCTCTTTAATAGTTTAGTGTCTAGCCATAGGACTTTCCTGTTGACTATTTCTAAAGGACTAGAAAAGGAACCCTCACTAATAACAAGTTTAAACCCTTCTTTGCTCAACTTGAAGTTCCACAAAATGATCTTAACCTCTAGCACTTAGAAGGTGGGTTCAGTATGGAGGAGCTCAAGGGGAGTCCCCCATAGGATAGTCAGACCTTATGACTAAGCTGAGTGATCTGCTTTTGGTGGGGCTAACTCACACACACACTACACCTATCACATACCCTAAAACCTTGGTCCCTAACTCTTTTTGGAAAGCTCATATGGATGACCCTATACCCCTAGTCTTTGACTAAGAGGGTTAGAACCAACATATTGAGCATCAAAATGAGTCCTCACATGGCTCCTATTGGTTTGGTATGACTTCATGCCTTGTTGGCCCATTTTAGCCCAAAATCCCAAAATTACCAAAATACCCCTAAAAACTTATTTTTTGTCAAAAATCCCAAAATTATCCAAAATACCCAAATTTATCAAAATATCATCTCAAACCACTCTCCACTACATAAATTGACTAATTTTTGCCAAATTTCTAAAATACCCCCAAAAATTGCCAAAATCACCAAAATGCCCCTCATGACCTAAAATTTCCAAAAATTCCAAAATCATCCCAAATATTCCCAATTTCAATTTTTTATCATCAATTTGACCAAATTTGACCAATTTTAACTAAATGACCAAAAGCCCCAAATTTCTCTTAAAGACCCAAATGTCCTCAAATAGCACCAATTTTAGCCCAATTGACCCCAATCTTGCCCAATTTCAATTATAAACCAAAAATCAGCATCCCCAATTATATTCTAAATAAAATTCAAGCCCAATTTGATCTAATTGAAAGCCCAATTACATTCAAATAAAAAAGGCCCAATTTTGACCATATGACTAAATCCACTAAATTAGCCCACCAATTCAATTTAAAATCACTTGAAATTTTTATCAAGCCTTCATGACATATTCCTACACCAAACTCAACATTTAATTAGCCAAAATTTTAGCCTAAAATCAATTTCTATTTTAAAAGCCCAAAGCCCACTACAATTAATTTTAAAAGCCCAAGTCCAAACCCCACATGACAATTATTTCTTTCAATTATCCATTTGATTAAAACCATTCCTAAAGTCCTAAATACAAAATCAAATCATTCCAAATCAAGCATCATGCCAAAATCCACCAAAATATTTCAAAATTCCAAAAATCCCTTCTCATGAAAGTTGACCAAGCCAAGGACAAGCCGTGAAGCAACTCCTAAGCCATAAATAAGCCTTGAGAGTCATGCCACATCATCAATATATTATTGGAAAGAGGCTAAAACACTTTCAAATAGATTCTCTTAACCCCTCCCATGAATCACTCTAACCCAAGTTTATCCAAATCTCTTCGGATAGAGGCCTCACCATGATAATTAAGCTGATCCTCTTGATTTCCCTCTGCACTCAAACCAGCCTTGAGAGGTGAATCCAGTCCCAAACCATGATTGGACCCAATTTGACCCAAAATAGCCCTTTCCCCATTCTATTTTGATCCAAGACCTTTACACATGATAACCTCAAATTGGTTGCTCCAAAACCAAGCCTTGAGCCCCTTGGCCAAATGGTGAACCCTCCCTGGTCAGCCAGCCACCTTGGTGGTCGGAAAACACCATGGCCAAGGGAGCCCATATGGTCAAAACTCAAAATTAAATCTACCTGATGTGCACAACTCCAATTGGACACTTGGGGATTTCTTCCCTCCACCAAAGTAACCATAAACACCCACCAATTGCCCTTGGTGGACTCTCCAAGCCCTTCTATTTAAACTCCCCCTCCATGGCCAAAGGGGGAGAGCTTGAAATTCCTTGGGGAAACTCTGCCAAATTTCTTCCAAAGCTTCCTTGAGACCTCTTCAGCTTAACCCAACCATCCTTAACCACCCAAATCCACTGCTCAAGCTAATTTTTTGAGCCCAATTCCTAGGCCAAAATAGGACACTCTCTAAACCTCCACAAAATTCAATTTAATTGCACCCACACCATCCCCACAGCAAGAGAAGAAAATCCCCCACAAATGCCCCATCATCAGAGCACCCTAAGGTGGACTTTGATCAACCCCCTAAATTGGCTTTGGTCGAAATCATGCCTAGGCAATTCACCACAGCTTGGGACTTCATCTGGAAGCTCTTTAGACTCAAGGTAAGCTTCCATAAGCATCCAATCTAGGCTACCCCTCTTGGACCAAGGTATTGAAAGTTAACCCTAAACCAAACTTCATTTAATTTTCCATGCTTATAGGATTGATTTAAGGCTTGATCAACCATATGGATGTGATCTCCTTGTCAAGACAAGCATTTAAAAAAAAACGCACTCAATTTCATTAAGAATTGAGAGAGGTATCAAGCTTTGAAAATGGACGATTTTCGGGCTAGCTCTATCGGGGAGAATGACCAAACACCGTCTGATGGAGTGTGTATTCATCAGACGACTCTGATTAAGCCGGACGAGCCATGGTGTGAAAAGGCAGAGCCGACGCCGATGGCGGCGCCTTACCCCATGGCGACACGCAGCTCATCAACCCGTACGAGGATCCAGTCAGCGCTGATTGGTTTAAGTAGGAAATTAGGAGACTTTTCTTATTTATTTAAAGCCCAGAACTTTAAAAATGCATAACTTTGTGTATAAAAAATCATAAAAAAAAATAAAAAAATCATGTTACTCAGTGAGGAGAGGAAAATAATGTGGAAACATTTTCATTAATTAAATAGTGTTTTCCTTATTTTAACTCTCCATTTTCATAGACATATCACCATGACTTGAGCTTTTGCAGTTTGATTCTACATTTTATTAGAACTCTTTCCATGATTTTTCCAAGGTTAGGGGAGATCTCTAGGCATAGGTATCTAATTTTCAAGGTAATGATCCCTATTTTGATATAAAAATTATAATAATTAAAATATTCTTCAAAAAAATACAAAATTTGTTTTGGTAGGTTTACTGTGGTCAGAGAATCCTAGAAAAAATATAAACTTGATTTAATTCATTTCAAATATTCCTATTTCTCACTCACCCTAAGAAAAAAATAAAATTAATTTGGAGTAAACATAAATTTAAATGGCATAAGAACTATTCCACACTGTAATTTAATGTCAGTGGAGCTCCCCATAAAAATTTCAAGTCAATTGGAGTTAATTTGGCTACTTAACTGGATTAATTATGTAAAATAGCATTTTCTTAGACTAAAATATTTATAATAATTAAAATACAACTCAAAAAATTACAAAAGTTAGTTTTTAGAGCTCCTTATGACCAAAGAAACCTAAGAAAAATAAAATTTAATTAAAAATAAACACTTCATTTTTGAGCTAATTTTAACCCTTTAAATAATAAAAAATTAATAAAAAATCATAAAAATTACAAAATTTTAAAAGCATACTAAAATGTCACATTTGGCTTCCTTATCACTTGAAATCAATTAAAATAAATTTCCTAACTTTCTAAGTCAATATGTTAATTTTAAAAGCTAAAAAATGTATTTTCTTTAATTTCTCACTAAAATAATTCTAATAATTAAAATATAAGCCAGAAAAATATAAAATTTGTTTCTTTAGGTTCCTTAGACTCACAGATAATTAATAAAAATATTAAACTTAATTTTTCATCTAAATATTATTTTATATTTAATTAATGCTCAAAATAAACAAATAATCCTAATAATTAAATTAAACCTTTAAAAATCATCTTAATTGGTCCAAGTGATCCTCTGATCTAGATGAACCTCTAATATTTTTCTTAAGGACAGAAGTCTTATTTTGAGTGAGTTATTAAATTTTCATTGAAACTTCATATTTTGCATTAAAAATATATATATAATTAAATCAAATTGAAAAAAATCACATTTTTCTCCTCTGATGTTTTAATTAACCCATTAGTGAGGTAACATAAAATTTTTAAATCATTTGAGTCTAATTTAATGAATTATAGGTTTTAAGGCCTTAGGGGCAAAAGTGTAATTTTGGAATTTAAGCTTTAATTAATATTTAAGCCTAATCAAGAGGGTAAGTGGGCACTAAATGATCTTAAATAACATGTCTTGATGATTGAAACACAAAAGGGGTAAAGTGGTAGAAACCAACCTCACTTAGACTTTATAAAAGATAAATTTGTAATTTTTCAAAATTAATGAAAATTGGAAGAGCATTAAATAGGAAGATATCAAGGTGAGTGGTTTGATTTGGAAGATCATAATCCAATTATTTTAAACTGCCAACTAATAGTTTTGAAATGATTTATAATTCATGATAATGATTAAATAACATAAAATATTCAAAGAGTTCTTAAAAAAAATTACAAATCTACCCATTAAAACTTAAGGGCTTAGTAGTGAGCTAGGCTTAATCAAGTTTTATTTAATAAGGTTTAGAAAATAACTTATAATTAAGTTAAGACCTTTAAAAACACTACAAGCCCATCCTTAAATATCAAATTAATTAAATTCTTTAAATAATTAAAATCAAATTACCCTTAAGGATCTTTACCCATATAATTCTTAAGTGAGGTATCAAATGATGGTTACCCCACTTAAGAGATAACTAAAACATCATAATTCACTCACCATAAGAGTATTGAATGAATGAACTATATAGAAAATATAATAAGATCAAAACAAACTCAAGGTAGTTCAGAGGACTATAAAATTTTTCGGTTATTACCCGAGATTTCTTCATAATCCCTTAGAAATCTTGTAGGACATCTGAACTTATTATGATTTGCTTAATGGAATCATCCTCAAAATTTAAACCCACTAAGTTATGACATAGGATCTGGTAGACACACCTTAAATTTGTATTTTCTACTTTTCTTATAAGCATGCTTTAATTCCTGCAAAATTAAATATATAAACATGCTTTGCAAGTACTGTCTTTTCAGGTGGTGGAATGAAAAGACTCGCTAGGTACACTTTTACAGTTTATAGTGCTTTCTTCTTTCGTAGTTTCTATACTGTACTTTTATGTTTATGAACTTGCATGCTAAACAATGATGTCACCTTGCATGAAAACCAAAACTGCTAGGATAGCCACAAAACTGAAACTAAAACCAAAATTAAAATCAACCAAGATAAAATTCTCCTCCAAAAAATTCAAAATATAAGACAACTCAATATTTAATCACAAAATAATAATTGCAACTATATTAAGACGTCTCTATCGGATGATCGGGAATCCCTCGGAGGAGGTAACCTACAGTTTCTAACGAGATTTCTCATGGTCTAAATGAAATTACGGAATTCATTAAGTTGAGTTTGGTTAGTTCATTTGGACTAAGTGAATTTGATAGAAAATAGTGGTGTTAGAACAAGGGAACTGTAAGATTCTAACCGGTGTCACTTTTATTAACTTTAATATGCCCCATAATATTTAAAGAACTATAACCATAGGGACATCTGATTTGACATTATAACCTGACACCTTAGAAAACTTAAACTAGTCACAAAGAGGAGCTTGGAGCTAGCATGGTGGATTGCACGACCATCTTCAACAGCAAAACAAGTCTTTCCCAACTAAACCAATTTCCTTTCCTTATAATTAAACAACAAAGTCATAAGAATTCGAGGTTGTTTGCTTATGCAACGTAAATCCTCAACTCATCTTTAGGGTTTTGCACAATCATGTTGTGTAATATAAGCCCTAACTCGCCTTAGGATTTTGAGGTCGTCATTCGTTATGACCTAAATCCTCACAACTTTCAGGTTATTTATGTGATTGTTTCACATAAATGTAAGCCCTAACAAATAAAGTTAGCAGGATGAAACATTTAAATAATTTTCACCTATAAGTTGAAGCCAAACCAAAGGATAGACTCGGAAGTCACCGAGGTTCTCCTTCAAAGCTATGACATCCCCTAGCTCTTCCTCCTTTGGATTCCATAATAAAAGTTCCAAATTTGAGCCATTCCCGTTTCTCACCTCTTTGTTCGATTTCGTCGAAAAGTCCTATTCTTTGACTCCTTTGAAGATAATATTTCTTGATTTTTTTTAGAGTTTTCTTAGGTGAGTTTGGTTATCTAGGATGTAATTAACTATAGGGGCTTGCCCTTATATGAAGTTTTTTTGAACCCAGCTTAAAATAAACCCTATTTAATTCTTCATAATAAACAGGGGAAATTATCTGCAAACAAAATGGTTTCACAGACCAAACAGGCATTATATACTTCTTAGTTTATTTGATCAAGTGTCACCTTTAAGTTTTGTGTTTATCTTTCGGGATTGATATAGGGTTTGAGGTATAAAGCTCTTTCATTTAAACTATGAAAAATATGAGGTCAATTTGATTTCATATTTTTCTGAACTATATATATATATATATATATGTAAATTAAAATGTCCCTCCGAAGGAGGCGACATGATTTTGATTCTTGTGACCGACAGATTCTAATGGGCAACTCCACAACCAAAAATAGCGCCGACAGTTAACTAACCAAAGGCTTAGGTTAATTAATCATTTTAATTTAGGGTTAACTATTCTAAGGTTTAGGTTCACTAATCCTATTGGTTTAGGGTTAACTAACATAGGATTTAGGTTTACTAATTCTGTTGATTTACGTCTAACTAACCTAAGGTTTATGTTAACTAATCTTATTGGTTTACATTTAACTAACCTAAAGTTTAGGTTAACTAATCCTATTAGTTTAGGGTTAACTAACCTACAATTGAGGTTAACTAATCCTATTAGTTTAGGGTTAACTTACCTAAGGTTTAGGTTAATTAATTATGTTGGTTTGGTGGCTAACTAATGTAACCCTGAAGTTGGATAACCAAGTATTGGATTTAAATCGGGCTGACCTGAAGGAGATGAATTCAGATCACTCCCACTAATGCTAGGAGACCGACATGAACCCTAAATTGGCTAGACTAGGTTAAGCTTGTGCTCGGGTTAGACTAACCTAACCTAACTCAAACATACTCCTCTAATTAGTGAATTATGATGATTAGAATGGTTTTATAATGTTTTTAAGGTTTCCAAGATCTGTTTAAAGTCAACGAACAAAATCAAGGGGGATTTGGAAATTGCACATTTCTTATTTTTCTTAATTATTTAAAATGGTCCATTTCATTTTTAAAAAAATCCATGCAGAGGAAACAAAATGACTTGAAAAAATCAGAGAAAATTGTTTCCAAGCCACTTAATATCTGTGCCAAATTTCATATTTTTCTCATTTATACTTTAGGTTTTATGATTTAAATACTCCCGAACTTCAAAAATTAATTTAAAAATATTTCCTTAATGAGAAATTGTGATTTTAGTGTTGAAAAATTCTCTTCATTTTTCTTAGTTCATAGGGTTTAGTTTGACTAGATAGAAATATTGTGAGATTTATAGTGATCCTTAAAAAAACCCCACAAGGAGTCCTTTATGCATCTTTTGACCTCCAGTTTATTTTGACTTAAACCTAATGTATTTAAGTTTTAAGGAGATTAATTAAGCATAATAAGGGATTAAACCTAATTTGAGTTTAATTTAATTTAAAACTAATGTAATGAAGGTTTAACGAGATTAATTAGGCATAATAGGGATTAGATCAAATTTGGGTTTAATTTAATTTAAACCTAATGAAATTAATGTTTAAGGAGATTAATTAGGCCTAATAGGGATTAGACCCTAATTAGTGTTTAATTAGACTTAAGCCAAATGTAATTAAGGTTTATAGAGATTAATTAGGTCTAATGTGGATTAGACCTAATTAGGGTTTAATTTGACTTAAGCCAAATATATGTAATGTTTAAGGAGATTAATTATGCCTAATAGAGATCACACTTAATTAGAGCTTAATTTAACTTAAACCTAATTCAATTAAGGTTTAAGGAGATTAATTAGGACTAATAGTGATTAGAACTAAATAAGGTTTAATTTAACTTAAATCTAATGTAATTAACGTTCAAGGAGATTAATTAGGCTTAATAAGGATTAGACCTAATTAGGGTTTAATTTAACTTAAACCTAACATAAGTAAGGTTCAAGGAGATTAATTAGGCCTAATAAGGATTAAACCTATTTAGGGTTTAATTTAACTTAAACCTAATGAAATTAAAGTTCTAGGAGATTAATGTAATTATTTTTTAAAGAGATTAATTAGGCCTAATAGGGATTAGACCTAATTAGGTTTTAATTTGACTTAAACCTAATGTAATTAAGGATTAAGAGATTAATTAGGCCTAATTACGATTTAATTTGACTTAAACCTAATGTAATTAAGGTTTAAGAAAATTAAATAGGCCTAATAGGAAGTAGACATAATTACTGTTTAATTGAACTTAAACCTAATGTAATTAAGGATTAAGGAGATTAATTAGAATTAATAGAGATTAGACCCAATTAGGGTATAATTTAACTTAAACTTTAAGTAATTAAGGTTTAAGAAGGTTAATTAGGCCTAATAAGGATTAGACCTTATTAGGGTTTTGATTTAACTTAAATCTAACATAATTAAGGTTTAAGGAGACTAATTAAGCGTAAAATGGATTAGACCTAAATAGTGTTTACTTTAACTTAAACCTAATGCAATCAAGAGTTAAGGAGATTATTTAGAATTAATAAAGATTAGACCCAATTAGGGTTTAATTTAACTTAAACCTTAAGTAATTAAGGTTTCAGAAGGTTAATTAGGCTTAATAAGGATTAGACCTTATTAGGGTTTAATTTAAGGAGACTATTAGGCCTAAGATGGATTAGACGTAATTAGGGTTTTATTTAAGTTAAACCTAATAATTAAGGTTTAAGAAGATTAATTAGGCCTAATAGGGATTAGACCTAATTAGGGTTTAATTTAACTTAAACCTATTTTAATTAAGGTTTAAGAAGGTTAATTAGGTCAAATAGGGATTAGACCTAATCAGGGTTTTGCTTGGGTTTGGGTTAATTTGGGTTGAACCCAGAAGTCGAAGTTTAAGTTGAACCTATTTGTGGTTGGATTCAAAAGTTTATGGTTTTGACTTTAGTCTATGTAGGATAGACCTAAATGTTATGTGGGTTCATTTAGTTTGAATCCAAAAAGTTGGGGTTTTGTTTTGAGCTTGTATGGGCTAGACCCAAAAGTCTTGAAAGGATGACTGAACCCAATGTTAGTTAGGATTTAGTATCACAATGTGGAAATCAAACCTAGGGGATTTGTTCAATCATACTGGCATCCAAGGAAAATGTTCAAACCTAAGGGATTTTAGGAGTTTTAAATGTAAATTTAAAATTTTATGATTTTATCCCTAAGAGGCAAAATGTCATTAAAATTTTTTTAAGGGCTAAAAATTATCATTTTAAGGTTTAAAATTATCACCCTGAATTTTCTAGCCATCTCCAACTTTAATTTCAAAATTCTTTGATTTTTATAATTATTAAACAAAAATAATTACAAAGTCTAATGAAAATTAGTGGATTTTGCTTCAGAGACATTTCTTAGCCTTCGAGAAATCAAAGAATATTTCTAAAATTGAAAAGATCATCATCTAAAAATTTCATTATTTTAGGATTTACAAATAATTTTTAATAATTAAATTACTCCATAAAGTAGTTAATTATTTAAAAATGAAGTATAATTAATTAATTCCAGAATTTTTTTTATAATTTCCTCTTTTCTTTACTAAATCTAGGGATATTTTTATTTTATTTTTATGGTTTTTCTATGTAAAGTTATGTATACTTAAAGATTTTAGGTGTTTTCTGTATTTATTAAATCCTTAATTTTCTATTAATCCGCGTAGGCGCCAACATAACCTCGGAGAGGTCGAAACTCCACGCAGTGCATTTTCAATGGATGCACTTTACACACAGGAGGCCACATGGCTTGTGATTTAATTTGTTTTGTATGGACGGATCAACGATCTAATTAAATCAGATCCGTTCATTTCCGATACACAAAAATGAACGGTATCAGTTTATCGTCTCCATGGGACGGTTAATCGAGAGTCGATCAACTTTGAACGCCATCATCTCTCTCATTTCTCCACGAATTTGGATGAAATTTGTTTGCAGAGCTTCATCTCAATGAGACAAATCAATCCATACGATTAGATCCCTTCGGATTGATGGTTTTGTGCGGCTTTTTCTATCTTCTTGATCATTTTTAAAAGTACATTCAATTGAAGTAAGGCTAAATAGGTGATGAATTTTAGGATGCTTGATGCATCAGTACATTCATATCATTCTCATCTCCAATTCCAATACAGTTGCAATACACTTCTGGTCCATCGACTTCCAAGGAAGAAACACTTTCTCCCAACTCTCATAAGGTACTTGTGATTCACTGCATAGTAGGAAAATAGTAGATGGATGTCCCAGTTCAGTTGCAGATCCATTAACAATCAAATCCAAAACCAATTTTACAATTATTGCATCAATATCAATTAGTTTTTCAGTTTGAATACAGTAATTCAGAATAACACTCTCCATAGTTACCTTGCTAATTTTCATAGTGGGGAGTAATTTTGATGCAATAAGGAAATGTCAAGCCTTAGATGCAGTATTCAACAATGATGAAGAAAAACTTACATTTCCATCATTTTTTGCCTCCCAATTTGCATCTTCACCCGTAAGGTATCGATAGAGTTCATTAATATTATCTCTTGTAGGGGTTTTGCATAGTGGAAAATAGGAACACTTTCAATCATAAACATCTCGTTTATTCTTGAAGGTGTGAATTGCACAAGTTTTCCTCACACATAGATGAATCCTTGGTTGATTCCATGAAGATTTTCATAAAACTCTTTCACCATAGGGACAACTACAACGACAGTAGTGTAGCAAAGCACTTCCCAGCGTCTCTACGCAATAATCTCTTCCACTCGAGTATTAGGTGTGTTAAATCCTTGATTCACAAATCCCCTTTCGTTGATTAGCCTCTTCTTCACAAGAACTCTATCATGTAACTTCTGTGCATTAAAATTGACAAACTTTCTCCCGTTGAAAATTCTAAATATTGCAGATTATTTTAGAGTGGGAAGCCATAGATATGAAAAGTGGTGACCCTTCCCTCGTTTTCCTCCTAAAATGGACTTTAGAATCAGTTTTTGAGAGTTATAAGGAGATGAACTCGGCAAAGACCACCAAAAACTTTCTTTTGAAACATTTTAAGTCATTTTTGTCTCTGCGGTGCTTTAGGCGCCAGCTCTCTGGAATGTGCCGCTTTAAGCGCCAGTTCCAAAAAAATTGCCATTTCAGTTTCGATCTAATAAATTCTCAATTCCTCCATAAAATTAAGTAAATAAAAATTTTTCTATATATTTTCTTAATGTCAAATTTCTCAAATACACGTAATCTATAAAAATATAAATATGAATTTATGTTAAATATTCCAAACAAAAACATAGAAGCAAAATAAACAAAGATAATAATGGGTTGCCTCCACAAAGCGCTTGGTTTAATGTCATCAGCCCGACATTCCTAGTCTTTATTGGTGACCAAACATTACAGTCACTTTAAAAACTTGTCTTTGACCATCAAAATATTGTTTCAATTTGTATCCATTCACTTTAAATATCCTTACAATCTTAGGATCTTCAATATTAACAGCTCCATAGGGATAGAATTTTGTAATTTTGAATGGCCCTTTGCACCTAGACTTCAGTTTTTCAGGAAATAATTTCAATCTTGTATTTTATAATAAAACTTCCTATCTAGGATCAAATAACTTTTTTATTATCTTTCTAACATGTCATTCTTTTTCTATTTCTTTTGAAATCCTAGTATTATCATAAGATTCATTCCTATTTTCTTCAAACTCATTCAATTGAAATAATCTTTTCTCACCAAAATCTTTCAAACTGAAATTAAATTCCTTAATAGCCCAAAAAGCTTTATGCTCCAATTCTATTGGTAATTGACAAGTCTTCCCAAAAATTAATCTATATGGGGACATTCCTATAGGTGTCTTATAAGTTGTCCTATATGCTTATAATGTAGTATCTAATCTAGCATACCAATCCATTTTATTATAATTCACACTTTTTTTTTAAATTCTTTTAATTTCTTGATTAGAAACTTTTGCGAAACCACCAGTCTAAGAATGAAAAGTAACTGCAAATTTATGCATAATATTATATTTTTCCACCAACCTTGCAATTGTTGCATTTCTAAAATGAGATCTTCTATCGGTAATGATTACTCTCGGCATTCCATATCTTGTAAAATATTTTTGATTAAAAATTTTGAAACACTCCGAGCATCACATCAAGGTAAAGCAATTGCTTCAATCCATTTTGGACATAATTCACTGCAATCAATATATACACATTTCCAAATGAAGGTATAAATGGCCACATAAAATACAATCCCTATGTATCAAAAATTTCAATTTCCAAATTAAAATTTTGAGGAATTTCATTTTATTTTAAAATATTACCTACTCTCTGACACCCATCACAGTTTATATATATATATATATATATATATATATATATATATATATATATATATATATATATTAAAATCTATAAATAGAGTAGGTCAATAAAATCTAGATTGCAAATTTTTATGAATAGTTCGATCATTCCCAATATGATCTCCAAATTTAGAATCATGACATTTTTGGATAATTTTTTTTAATTTCTATATAAGGCACACATCATCTCATTACTAAATTTTTGCATTGTTTGTACCAATATGGGTCATCCCAAAAATAAGATTTTGCATTGTGAATGAATTTCTTTTCCTATTATTTTTTTAGTCCATATGGTAAAATACCACTAACAATAATTCACAATATCAGCATACCAATGTTGTTTCCATCCTTTTACAGCATAAAGTTGTTCATAAGAAAAAGTTTCATTAATTTCTTTTTCCAGATCAAGTGTTTCTTCCTGTTCTAGCCTAAATAGATGATCAACAATTTGATTGTCAATCATTTTCCTATTGACTACTACAAAATCAAACTCTTACATCAGAATTATCCATCTAATTAATCTTTATTTTGCATCCTGCTTTTGCATTAAATATTTAATAGCCGAGTGATCAGTATGTACAACACATTTAGCTCCAATAAGATATGACCTAAAGTTATCAAAAGTATAAACAATGGCTAATAACTCTCTTTCAGTAGTGGTGTAGTTAATTTAACCATCATTAAGAGTCTTACCAGCATAGTATATAACTTTAAAAATCTTGTCATATCGCTGCCCTAAAACAGCTTCAATTGCGTAATCATTAGCATCACACATTAATTCAAAAGATTTCTCCCAATCAGGAGAAACAATTATAGGAGCAGTGTTCAATTTTTCCTTTAAATTTTCAAAGGCTTTAAGGCATTCTTAGTTAAAGTTAAATTTTGTATCTCTTTTCAAAATTTGACATAAAGATTTAGTAATTTTTGAAAAATCTTTAATATATCGTCAGTAAAATCTAGCATGTCTTAAAAAGCTCCTAACTCCTCTTACAGTAGTAGGTGGAGGTAGGTTTGATATAACCTAAATTTTTGTAGGATCTACTTTCATGTCATTTTCTGAAATTTTATGCCCAAACACAATTCCTCCTGCAACCATAAATTGACATTTTTCCCAGTTTAATATAAAATTAGTCCTTTTGCATCATTCTAGAACTTTCTCTAAATGATTTAGACATATTTCAAATGAAGCTCCAAATACAGAAAAATTGTTCATAAATACTTCATTCCCTTTTTCAATTAAATCACTAAAAATTGACATCATACATCGTTGAAATGTTGCAAGTGCATTACATAATCCAAAGGACATTCACCAAAAAGCAAAAGTTTCATAAGGACTAGTAAATGTTATTTTCTCTTGATCCTCTAGAGCAATAGGTATTTGATGATAACTGGTATATCCATATAGAAAAAAAAAATCTGTGTCAGCCAGCCTATCCAACATCTGGTCCAAAAAGGGTAAAGGAAAATGATCCTTCCTGGTGGCAGAATTTAATTTTCTATAATCTATGCAGATCCGCCATAAAGTGAATTGTGTTGTTGATATTAATTCATTATTCTTATTTGTCACTACAGTCACACCTTTTTTTTAAACACAGTGAATTAGACTTACCCAAGCTTTGTCTGAAATAGGATATATTATTCCAACATCAAATCATTTTAAAATCTCTTTCTTGACAACTTCTTTCATTATAGGATTCAATCTCCTTTGAGGATCAGCTCTTGGTTCATGTTGATCTTCCAATAGAATTCTATGCCTACAAATTGAAGGATTGATTCCTTTAATATTAGCTAATACCCATCAAAGGCTTTCTTATATCTTTTCAAAGTTTTCAAGAACTGTTGTTCTTGCGTATCAGTTAATTCTAAGGATACTATAACTTGTAATTTAGATAAATTTCCTAAGAACGCATAATTTAAATGTGTAGGAAGTGTTTTCAGTTCTATTTCAGAAGGTTTCTAAATAGATGAAATCAAATTCTTGTTACTTTCTATAGGATCTAACATTTTAATTTTTTTCCTGAACATAATCCAAATTTTCATTACTCACTTCCATAGATTCATCTTGAATTTTATCCTCATTTTCATATTCCACATATTCTTTTTCAAATTCTTTTTCAAATGTTTTCTTGAAATATTTATGGCTTAAATATTCATTGATATTAATTCTAAAGCATTCAATATCTTGCTCTTTTTCAGGGTATCTCATTGATTTTGCAATATTAAATGTAACCTCTTAATCACTAACTCTCATAGTTAGCTCTCTTTTCTGCACATCTATCAAAGCTCTTCCAGTGGCAAGGAATGGTCTTCCTAAAATGATAGGAGTTTTTTTTATCTTACTCTATATCTAATACAATAAAATTCATAGGAAAGATAAATTTATCAACTTTTACCAAAACATCTTCTATAACTCCTTTAGGATAGACAGTCGAACGATCAGCTAACAGAAGAGTTATAGTTGTAGGTGAAATATTGATAAAGGCATAAGATTAATGCTGACTCCTAAATCACATAAAGCTCTTCCAAAAAATCTTTCTCCAATAATACAAGGAATAGTAAAACTTTCAGGATATTTGAGTTTTTCAGGAAGCTTTTTCTTAATTATAGAGCTACACTCTTCACTGAATTCAATAGTCTCATTTTCTACAAAATATCTTTTCTGATTGAGTATATCCTTCATAAAATTATCATAGCTTGGTATTTTTTCCAATGCTTCAACAAATTGAATGTTTATTGTCAATTTCATCAATATTTCTAAAAATTTTAAAAATTTGTTATCTCTGTTTTTCTGCTTCAATCTTTGAGGAAATGGAGGTGGTGGTCTTTCTACATTAATTTTCATTGGTTTAATAGGATATTCTGATTCAAAATGAAAATTTTTACCAAATTATTCATTTCCACCTCATCTTTTTCAATTTCAACTTCCACTTCTTTTTGAACTTTAGTTTCCAATTCTTTTCCACTTCTCAGTTGAATAGCCTTAATTTGCTCTTTATTCTGATCTTTAGAATTTACTTCAACTTTACTAGGTCAAGTTCCTAGATGTCTATTTATAAATGCAATGGAAATACATCCCAATAGATTTTCCATGTTTCTAATTGCAGCTCCTTAACTTTGTAATTGGCTTTCCATTTGCAAAAATTAATTCTTCGATTGACAACTTTTTCCCCTTACTCTACAAATTATTAAAACCTGGAGGGTAATAAGGTTTATAAGTTGGATTCCCTAGATTGTTGGAGTTTCCTAATGGGTTGGCAACATTGCTTCCCTATTGTGGATTTGTAGCATTAGAGTTATTGTTACTCCAACTAAAATTTGAATGATTCTTCCAACCTGGATTATAATAATTGGCATAATGATTATTAGAACAATTATTTATTGCATTTAAGGTTGTATAAGAAGATTGAGATTCTATCATTTGTCCCAATGAGTTTTCCTCAAACACAAGTGATGTCTGAGAATAATTCATTCCATATTGATCTATCTTCTTTGATATAGTGGCTATTTGGGCAGCTAACATAGATATTGCATTAGAATCATGAATATTAGCTACTCTTTTTGGATTTATCCTTTCAGAGGTTCATTAAAAATTATTAGGAGCCATCTCTTTGATCAAATAATATGCTTTATCAAATGGTTTTAACATTAATGATCCACCAGCAGCAGCATCAATTATCGATCTAAGAGAACTAACTAAACCATTATAAAAAGTTTAAATTTATAACAAATCTGGCAACACATCTTGTGGACACTTCATAAGGAGATATTTAAATCTTTCCTAGGCTTCATAAATTGATTCTCCTTCAAACTGACAAAAAGTTGTAATATCGTTTCTAAGCTTAGCAGTTTTTGAAGGTGGGAAATATTTTGATAAAAATTTTTTGTGTTAAGTCTCCCCTGGTTCTGGTAGATCTAGGTGCTAACAATTTTAACCACATCTTAGCTTTATCCCTTAATGAAAAAGGAAAAAGTTTAAGTCTGGCGGCATCATTTGACACTACATCATATTTAAAAGTAACACACAGTTCTATAAAACTAGCAAGGTGTAAGTTAGGATCTTAGGTCGGTGTTCCCCCAAACTGATTGTTTTGTACCATTTAATTAATAACAAGTTTAAGCTCAAATAAATTGGCCGCTACAGCAGAGTTTTGTATACTCAAATGAATTTCATCTGCTGTAGGATTAGCATAACTTCTTAAAGGTCTCTGATGATGTTCATTTTCATTTCTAGCATTATTTAAATCTCAAGCCATTTTGCTAAAATGATCTATCTCTTTTTATTGTTTTCAAATTTTTATAATAGTTCTTTCTAACTCTGAATCGTAAGGTACTAAATTTTTAGATCTTACACTATGCATAAACAAACATAATAAGCAATTTAAAATAAGCAACACACTAAAATGTGAAAATATTTGAACTAAACTACAAACACTCTTTTTTTAGTTTAAATAAAATAATTTTAATTATAAAATAACTTACTATCACTTTTTATTGCTTCCCCGATAACGGTGCCAAAAACTTTATGCGGGTGGATTTAGTGTGTTAGTTTTGCAAATATTTTTCAATATTACAAAATACAGATGATAGATACAATAACAAATATGCAATTTAATCCCAATAAAAATAACTTAAGTTAAAATATCTTTATCTTTTAAAAATCTTTAAACTATCAAATCCCCAAAAAATAACTCAAGTATGTGTATCACTCAAGTAATAAAAGGCTCCAATGGAGTCCTAGATATCGATCCCACATGGAAGTTGGAAATGCTTATAAGTAAATTATTAAGATTATTATGCAAACTACAATTTAAACTACAAAAGTGAAGTATGAAATTTTAATTCATAGTAAATGAGTGAATGTTAAATAAAGTGCAGTTAAAAGACTAAGTTAATTAAACTATAAGCTAAACTTTCAAAAGTAAAATTTATGAAAACAAAATAAAGTTTTTGTATGATGAAGAGTTCAAATTTAAGAAAGCATCATTCCCCTTTACAATTAGTATATGGACTGTGAAGAAATTAAAATCATTTGAAAATATATTTATATATAAATTACTTTGTGTCAAATAGAAGCAATCATATTCCTTACTCTCTTCTAAGTGCATAAAGAACATTGACTAATCCAGCGTTTGGTCCCTAGTTCTGTGGTTAGGATGAGAGGATACTGACTCTCCAAAGCTCCCACTACTCCTTCACCTGAGGGCTAACAATCTTGCATTAGTTTCTAATCAACTTGACAAAATTGAGGATTTTAATCTCTCACCTTAAAATCTCCAATTTTGCATCCAACAAAGTATATTTCCCTATTTATTTACACTCAACCCAATGGAAGACATCCTCTCCCATTAAATCAAATCTGATTCTCCCCACATTGTAGAAATCATAGCCCTTTGGGAACATATGTTTCTCAACGCATTTTAACACTTCAATTGCCTAGATCAAAAAGTAAATGAAGATCGGAGTTTAAATCATTATAAATTATTGACAATTAAAACGGTATAAAATAAAATCAATTCTTCACAAAACCAAGCCTCATTGTAGGTGACATCAACTTTATATATGCTTAAATACAAGGATTTAATACTGCTGCTAGAGGCTATGACACAATAAACTTGACAATGGTTATAGATTCGATAAAGATGTATATATAAAATATTCAATAATGGTAAAGTCACACTTATCAATGCAAGTATACGTGCTGCTAAAAGATTTAATTCCTCAGCAACTGCACCAAAAACTTAATAACAATTATAGATTCGATAAAGATGTATATATAAAATATTCAATAATGGTAAAGTCACACTTATCAATGCAAGTATACGGATAAAGATGTATATATAAAATATTCAATAATGGTAAAGTCACACTTATCAATGCAAGTATACGATAAATATGGACATAATAAATATTCAATAATTGTAAAGTCACACTTATCAACGCAAGTATACATATCGCAATATGGACGTAATAAATATTCAATAATTGTAAAGTCACACTTATCAACGCAAGTATACGTATAGGATGTATATATAAAATATTCAATAATGGTAAAGTCACACTTATCAACGCAAGTATACGTATCACTCAAGTAATACAGGGCTCTAATGGAGTCCTAAATATCGATCCCATATCGGAGGTAATATTAGAACTACAAACTAAGATTTTAGAAAAGCAATACTTAATCGCAACAATGGAATTCAAATTGCTTATCTGTCACTAATAAGCAATTGAAATAAATATTTTAGAAAAGCAATACTCAATCGCAACAATGGAATTCAAATTGCTTATCTGTCACTAATAGTTTTAGAAAATCAATACTTAATCACAACAATATAGTTCAAATTGCTTATCTATCACTAATAGGTAATTGAAATAAATAAATAATTTTAATAACTCTTAAATAACTAATTCTACTAATAAAGTTTCTAATGTGAAGTTCAATGTATAAGAAAGCATCCTTCTCCTTGTCAAGAAATTAAAATGAATGGATAAAGTGAATCAGTTCAAATTGGATTGTGCCAAATAGGAGCATTCCTATTCTTTACCCTTTGTTCGAGGCATAAAGAACATTGACTAATCCTAAGCTTAGTTACTGAATCTGCGGCTTAGCTGGGAGGATATCGGCTCTCACTTCGAAGCTCCCACTTTCCCCTCACCTTAGGGCTAACATCTACACTTCAGCACCCAAACGATAGGACCGAATTGAGGATTTTAGTCTATCACTCTAAAATCTCCAATTCTACGCCCGATAATTTTATTTCCCTATTTATTTGCACCCAACTTCCATGGGCTTTGACCTCCCTGAATCTTGGATGTAATCTTCACTTTAGTTGTAAAACTCAACATTTTTTAACAAATCAATTGGCCAGATTGAAAGTAAATTAAGATCGAAGTGAAAAGATCATCACAACTTCTTTAACATTTTCATGGCTCAACCAATTCAAATCACCATTTCACAGAATCTCAAGACAATGAGAAAGATAAAGAAAACTTCTCAGAACTCATGGGGAATATACAACAAAGCTTGGAACTTATATATAAAAACAAAGTCATACAAACTACAACAAGTAAATAACACTTATCTTTAATTCCTCCCCAAGCAAACTCCTCAAAGTTTCTCTAAATCTCTTCCTTTATTTACAGCACACAAAATTCTTCTTCAAAGCGCTCCTCGAAGTTCCTCTGAATCTCTTTCTTTCTTTACAGCACACAGAATTCTTCTTCGAAGTGGAGGAGGAAGAAATCTCTCACTTTCCCTCCACTCTTACAATCTCTTGAAGAATTCCTCACAATAAAAACCTAATTTAAACTCTCTACACACTATTGGGGCTCTTGAAATTCTCTAAACCACCTCTATTTTTGGCCAAAATCTTCTCTTAAAGTTGTAGAAGAGTTTTTCTAGGAGTTACCTAAGCATCCCTTCAAAAATTGTCCACATTTAAACCACTTGTTGAGATAACCGCCAATCTCGTCACTGGCGGCCTCGAGGGCGCCTTTGGTGGGCCTTATAAAATATTTGATATGGACTCTCGGGAAAATCTCACCGTCGGCGCCGTTGGGCTCGTCGTCGGCACCCTAGTTCAAATCTTCATATTTGTGTCCTTTTCACTCCAAATTCGCTCCTTTTTGCATCTTTTTGCTCCAATGACCATAATTTATCATACCTACAACAAAACATCAAAAATACCCTTCTTTAAAGTGCAATATCATCAAAATCTGTGTAAAATAGGTATAAAAATCTCAACACATTTTCCTTTGGTCAGTAGGTAAAAGGATAAAGAAGACTACTCACAAATCATGAGAAGGATACAGCAAAACACGGATTTCATAAAAAAATAAGTTTACAAAATAAAGAAATAAAAGAACACAACTTATCTTACAATCATTCTCAAGCAAATCCCTAGAAGTTCTCTTCAAGCACTTTCCCTCTTTATAAGCACTCAGTTATCTCTTAGAAAAGTAATGAAGAAGAAATCTCTCACCTTCCCTCTTTTATTAGAATACTTGAAGAAAATCTACAAGCCCTTTCCTCTCTCACTCATGCCAAACACACACACACATACAAACCACCAACTCCCAAAAAAAAACTTCTCTTCAAGCCCTAAACTTCCTGTCAAATGGCGCTTTAAGTGCCAACTCTCTGTAAAATGGCGCTTCAGATGCCAATTCTGGTGCTTCAGGCACCAGCTCTCTGTAAAATGGCACTTCAGGGGCTAGCTCTTTATAAAGTGGAGCTTCATGCACTAGTTCTGGTGCTTCAGGTGCCTGAATGCCAAAATTCATTGTTTTGGCTCCAAATTTCATCTTTTTTGCTATTTTTTTCTTTAAATTCCTAAAATTGATATATCTGCAACAAAAACATGAAAATACCCTTCTTTAAAGTTTAATATCACTAAAAATAAGCATAAAATATATACTTAAAATAACATATTATTTTGGTGTATCAAGGGGACCAATAAGTGAGTTGGCTTGAACCTATCCACCTCATTTTAGGTATTTGAGAAAGAATGACACCTAGCCTTTCTCATAATAAGTTTTGACTTTGGTTAAAAAAAGGTGGGCTCATGGGTCTGTAAGTAGGTTACCCATATCATGATGGGTATTAATAGGTCACAGGTGACCCATTATTAGTAGGCCAAAGAATAGATTTAATGTTTAAGTGTAATATATGGATTTAGGATTGCCATGGGCTTAGGTGTCATGAATTAAGACTGTAATTTTAGACTTAAATCTTAGGTTTAATAAATTATAATTTTAAACCTCTTTAGTTATGTAAATGATTAATTAATTAAGAGAATAAAATAATTTGATTAAAAGTCCACATTTTGATAAAAAATGGTGGAGTTGAGCAAGTTTGACCAAATTTGACCAGTTGATCGGGGTTGTCCAACTAAGTCCCAAGGTTGACTATGATGACTCATTTGACCTTGTGATGGTTGAGTCAATCATAGGGGTATTGAAGTTGATAACATAATTTGGTTTGACTATGTTGACCAAAAAGTTGATCGTATGGTGATGTCTTGACCAAATTGTGGTCATTTTAGTCTATGGTTGACCAAATGTTCTAGTTTGACCGTTGGGTCCAAGATTGACTATTTTGACCAAAATTTGACCAATGGGGTCTATGGTTGACCAAATGGTCTAGTTTGACCAATTTGATGTTTGGGTTAACCAAGTGGTATAATTTGACCTATTTGGTTTTTTGGGTTGATCAAATGGTCTAATCTGACTAATTTGGTGTTTGGGTTGACCAAATTGTCTAATTTGACCAATTTAGTGTTTGGGTTGACCAAATGGTCCTGTTTGACCAATTTGGTGTTTAGGTTGACTAAATGGTCCATGTGGTGACCAATGGGTCCCCATGACCCTAAATTAGGATTTATTATGATTTATGTGATCGTCTTAGGGTGTCATGAAGATTTGGGTTTAAAGGGTTCACTAGAGTTTTATCATAAATTTTAGGGTTTGTGAACCCATGATGTGATTGAAGGAGTCAATGTTTGTAGACTTCCTTTTCAAGAATGAGTATGAATGTCATTGAAAATAGATCCTCATAATAGTTAGGTCAAGAATGCAAAGAAGTGACATATATCTCTAAAATTCTATCTTTATTTCTGATTCGACTGCCATGTCCTCCGGCTACTTGGAGTTGTGTGGAGACAAACCCTCTTCTTAAAGCGTACTCTGAAATAGAGGTTCTTTTATATATGCTTATAGGTGTGTTGTCTCATAACTCCAAAGGATGCAATCCATCATGATTAGGGTCAGTACGGTACCCAAATGGTACTTTGTTGTCGTCCATCCTCCTAAAAGGAATGTACACTCTTCTTCATGGCACGCTACTTAAGTTACATGTCAGTTTTCAATTTAACCAAGATAACAAATCTTTAGAAGGCCACGTGATTAATTTTTTGGGTGCTTCACTCAATAGAAACCACTATTAACTTTTGTTCAATTCTTTACAAGTAAGCATATCAGATGACACAAGTCACACGAGATGTTCCAGCCTTCTTAATTTGATTAGCATGTTTGCCTCTTAGGTTGAATTTAAAACCACTTTAAATGGAATAAATTTTTCCTCCCTAAGGTTACAGGCATGTCAGACGAAGTCTGAGGATCGGAAGTAAGCCCACTATAAACAAGAGTAAAGTATTATTTCCTCAAAATAGTTCTTAAAAAAGAAAGTAAGCCACCTTAAATAGGAGTTAGACAACCTATGCCTGTTTCGGAAATTCAGGGTTTAGACCGACCCACCACATGATGTCTAGAATGTCGGTTAACACTAAAATCCTTAAATTGAAGCCCCATAAATTTTGAGGCCGCATTTTAGTAATACAAAGTTCCTCACAGCTCACAGATCCATAAAAACCTTTAATGAGAGGTTGGGACACAAATTTTGGTTTAGACTCTTACTATTGTGTTAGGCCTCAAACAGTGGTATCAACTTGAAGGGATACATTATCGATGCTCAAATCAATGTTGGAGAATTTAATTTCATTTTGAATAGTTATTGGTAGCACAAGGATTCATAAAACGCCATCCACATTAATCTATGCACACACGAAAAGGAAACCAAAGAGGCAAGGGAGATTGAGTGCTTAAGTGCCCACCCCTTTGTTTGGCACCTCCAAAAGAGGCACCAAATGCTATATGGGCCCTACAGTGCCCATGTATGGTGCTTGAGTACCCAACTCCCTTGGTGTGATGCATCATTTGGCCTTTCGGTGCTTTGGTGGACAACTTTCCGTATACAATTTTCGCCAACCCGAGAGCACTTTGCTCGAGCAATACTGTATGTACTTTGGCGCCAAGAGTGAAAATTCCATAAACTAGGTGATAGGTAATTTTGTGACTACTTCTGTTCTTAAGCTCTAGACATTTAAAACACAATGGATTTAAACTGACATACCTTGCATGTAGGGTAACAAAACTCATTTAACCCAGTAATTTAACCATTTTTAGAAGGAGACCGATTAATGGAAGGTAATGTTGTATTTTGTTCATGCGAACCACTAAAATAATTTCCAAATGGAATTGAGCCCATGGACATCATCAAAGAAATTTCTTGTATAAGGGGAGTCGCTGGCCTCATGTAAATGATAGCTCATTTTGGGAGAGAAGCTAAGACTGAATTTTGGAATGTTGTGAGAGGCTATTGGAGTATTTGCTTCCATCTTCTTCTTGATCTTTTTCATCTTCTTCATCTACCTCTTCTTCCTCACCACTTCTATGAGTCAACTTTTCATTTTTTGACGAGAAAGTAGGAACCTGAAGGATTACTTGTAGCTTCCATAAACTTTCCTTGTATAAGAACGCTTCTTTCCTCTTGGGAGAAGCAACGGAGCTATTTTCATCTATATAGGTTTGACACCAGGAGGAAGAAAAGTGCACGCCACTCCACCTGTCACGAAGGTACAAATCTTTAATAAACTCTTGCAATTTCATTTCTAGCAAGCCTTCTAGGTCTGGTATTTGAGAATTTAGACTAGGATTCTATGTTAGAGGAAAGTGATAGGTGTTGGAGCATTTTCATTGAATAACCCTCACGAAACTTTATTATTTCCCCGCAATCCCCAACACATCAACCTAATTACCCAGGGAGCAATTGTGATCCCGTGATTATTTAGCTACTTCATTTATTGATGAATGGGTTGAAGCCATGATGATTTAAAGAATGAAAAAATCCTTTGATCCACATTCTCTGAATTGTAAAGACTACATTTGTGAGGAAAAACCTTCATTTTTTTTAAGGTTTTATTTAGTGGAAATGTCTTTTCACATTTTCCTGGATAATTAGTGGTAGGGCCTTTGTTATGTTGTTTAGCGGACAGTAGATATGACTTCTTAGAATGTAGTACCAGGCAGAGAACTGAAATTCAGGTACTAGCCTCGAAAAGGAAAGAATATACCAGCTTGGGCAACTGCTAGGGACATTACATCCAAATCGAAGCTACTTAAAGAATGGAAATCACTCAAGACATAATGCTGAACTTCAAGGTGGGAATCAGAATGTAGATAATGACCCAAGAGGAGAACTGGAATTCAGGTACCAGCCTCAGAAAGGAAATACTATACTAGCTCAGATAACCACTAGGGACATTACGTCCAAACTAGATCTAGTTGAAAAATGGCAACTGCTTGAGAAATTATGCCAAACTTCAAGGTGGGAAACAGAATTCAGGTACTGACCCCAGGAGAAGAACTGGAATTCAGGTACCAGCCTTGAAAAGGTTGGACTATACCAGTTCAGGCAACTGCTAGGGACATTATGTTCAAACTGGATCTAGTTGAAGTATGGCAACTGCTCGGGACATTACGCCAAACTTCAAGGTGGAACAAAAAATTTAGGTACTAACTCGGGGAGGAGAACTAGAATTTAGGTACCAACCTTGAAAAGGAATGACAATACTTGCTTGAGCAACCACTATGGAAATTATGTCAAACTGGATCTAGTCGAAAAATGCCAACCGCACATGACATTACCCCAAACTTCAAGGTGGGAGTCCGAATTCAGGTACTGACCGCGAGAGAACTGGAATTCAGGTATCAGCCTCATAAAGGAAGGACTATACCAGTTTGAGCAACCGCTAGGGACATTACGTCTGAATTGGATCTAGTCAAAGGATGACAACTTGTTGGGACATTACGCCAAACTTTAAGGTGGGAATCAAAATTCAGGTACTGACCTTAGGAGAGAAACTTGAATTCAAGTACCAGCCTCAAGAAGGAAAAACTATACTAGTTCGGGAAACCGCTAGGGACTTTACGTCTGAATTATATCTAGTCAAAGAATGGCAACCGCTCGGGACATTACGTCAAACTTCAAGGTTGGAATCAAAATTCATGTATTGACCCCAGAAAGAGAACTGGAATTAAGGTACCAACTGATACACCAAAAATATATGCTAGACCCATCTTTTATACTCATTTTTGGTGATATTGCACATTAATGGAAGGTATTTTCTTATGTTTTGATGCAGGTTATTGAATTTTAGGACTTGGAGCAAAAAGGAATAAAAAATGATGAAATTTGGAGTCAAAATATAATTTTTGAAAAATTGTTCAGCGTCGACAACGCCAGACTGACAAAGACTCGGATTTAATTTAACGACCTCTGGCGCCGACAATTCCAGTGTCGGTGCAGGCCCTGTTTCTAGAAGATTCGATGAATTTGGATGTATCTTGAAGAGCTTTTGGATGCACCTATTGGAGAACCGACCCTAGTCTCTAATTAAAGCTGAAATTGATCAGAAAAGATGCCCCCTTCTCCCCTTTTCGTACCTCTTCGTGCTTCTCCTTGCCACTTTACATCATTCCATGCCATTCCGCCCCATTAGTTAGTTATTTTCTTTATAGTTTTGAGTTTTTGTGGTGATTTTATGTGTGAATTCTTCTCTAAGAAGTGTTGGAAAGGAAGAGAAGTGAGAGATTTCTTCTTCCTATATTTCCTAAGAGTGGCTACAAGAGATTTGCTTTGAGAAAGAGTTTCAGATAAGTTTTGTTTGTTTACTATTTTTATATGAACTTTCTTTTATATATTAAATTTGTGTTTCGTTGTATCTTTCTCATGAAGTCTGAGTAGTTTCCTTTATTTTTCTCCCTACTCTGAGATATGGTGAAATGAAGAGAAAATTTGGATGTGCTAATGTTAAAATATAAAATAAATTGTGATGGTTTTTGAACTTCCCTCTTAATTTACTTTTTGATCTGACCAATTGAATTGTTAAAATATATTGTGAAGTATATGATCCGAGAAATAGAGTATGAGTTCTAAAACAGAGTGAGAACCACATTTAAATCCATGAAGGAGTATTTTGTTCATGAAATTAAGTGCAAATAAATATGGAAATATACTTTTTTTGGTGTAGAATTGGAGATTTTTAGTGTGACAAACTAAAATTCCTAATTTGATCTTAGTGTTTAAAGAACTAAAGCGAGAGTTAGCCTTCAGGGGAAGGGAAGTGGGAGCCAGTACCCTCCTAGCCTAGCCAGGGAATTAAGGACTAAACCTAAGATTAGCCAATTATTTTCTATAACACTGAATCAAAGTAGAGAATTAAAATTGCTCATATTTGGCACAATACAAATTTAAATCATTTATCTCATATCATTTCACCATAAACTCATTATAGTTGGAAGGATCTTTTTTCATATATGAAAACTTCATCACATAAACATAGTTTAGTAGTTATTATTTTGAATTCTGCATTTAAATTCTGCTAGTAGTTAATAACTTAACTTTGATAGTATATTAAACATTCAAAATTAATAACAATAATTTCATTTTACTTCAGTGAATTTCCTTATTAATTTATCATTTAAAATTTAAACCTTCCTTGTGGGATCGATATTTGGGACTTAAATAGAAAGTCTTATATTACTTGATAACGATACATATACTTGCGTAGAATACCAACATTAAGTGTTTAACGTTATTATTCATAAACTATTATATCAATTTCTTGGCACCATTGTAAAGCGGAGTCAACTTTATAAATTTTACACAACTACATTTCTGTTGGTCAATTTTTTGGCACCATATCGAGGAAGGTAACGGTAAATTAAATAGATTTGGTAAATTAGGAAATTTAGAGATAAAATATAAAAAATAAAAAAATACATTGAATAAAAAATCATTCCAAAAAAATATATAACTATATATTTAAAAGTATTTTTAAGAAAATTTTCCTTCTTTCTTATATTTGTTTATGTGAAATATTATATCTGAAGATTTAGTAACTTACGATTCAGAATTAGAACATACTATTAGGAAAATTCAAAAATAATAAAAAGAAATTAAACATTTGAACAAAATGGTGGATAACTTAGATAATTAAATAAATGAAAATCGACAAAGACCTCTGAAAGATTATGCTAATCCAACAACAGATGAACTTCACTTAATTATTCAAAATTCTGATGGTGTTACTAATTCATTTGAGCTTGAACCTGCTATTATCCAAATAGTACAAAATAATTAGTTTGGAGGAACACTTACTGAAGATCCTAACTTACAACTTATAGTTTTCTTGAAATATGTGCTACTTTTAAATATAACAGAGTGTCTAATGATGCTGTTAGGCTTAGACTTTTTCCTTTTTCATTAAGGGATAAAGCTAAAGCTCGGTTAAATTTATTAGAACCTGGATTTATCAAAACTTGGGGAGAACTATCACAAAAATTCTTGGCTAAATAATTTCCACCCTTAAAAACCACTAAGCTTAGAAACGATATTACATCTTTTTGTCAGTTTGAAGGGGAATCAATATATGAAGCCTAGGAAAGAATTAAGGATCTGCTTAGAAAATGTCCACACCATGCTTTACGAGATTGGTTAATAATTCAAAATGTTTTACAATGGATTAGTAGGATCACTTAGATCTATTATAGATGCTGCTACAGAAGGATCTCTAATGTCAAAACCTTTTGATGAAGCATATTTTTTAATAGAAGAAATGACTACTAACAATTTTCAATGGCTCTTTGAACGGGTAAATCCTAAGAGAGTAGCTAGTATTCATGATTATGATGCAATGTCTATTTTAGCATCTCAAATTGCTGCTCTATCAAAAAAGATTGATCAAATTAAAGTGAATTATTCTCAAATACCACCAGTATTTGCGGAAAATTTGCTAGCACACATAATTGATACTCAATCATCTTATTAAACTTTAAATGTTATTGATAATCGAAATAACAATCCTTATTCTAATTATTACATCCCTGGATGAAAAAATCACCCTAATTTTATTTGGAATAATTGTAACAATTCAATCAACCCCTCAGGAAATCTAAACAACCAAGGAAATCCTCATTATCAACCTTATTATCCTCCTGGATTTAACTCTAACCTTAACCCACAAGTTAAGGAAATAAAGTTGATGATGGAAGAGGTAATATTGAATATGGGAAATCAAATACAAAATCAAGGGGCTGCTATTAGAAGTATTAAAAATCACTTAGGACATATTGCTACTGCACTTAGTAACAGACCTTCATGAAATCTGCCAGAGTACTGTGGAAGTTAATCCAAAAGATCAAAATAAAGAGAAAATTAAAGCTATTTAATTATGAAGTGGAAAAGAAGTTGAAACAAGAATCCAAAGAGAAACTGAAGTTGATGAGGAGAAGGAAGAGATGGAAAGTGACCATAATGAAAATGACCAAACACAAGTTCATTTAGAAAAACCACTACCTCTATTTCCTCGATGACTAAAGCAAAAGAATAAAGATAAACAATTTACAAAATTTTTGGAAATCCTTAAAAAGTTAAGGATAAACATTCCTTTCATTGAGGCTTTAGAAAAAATGCCAAGTTATGTGAAATTTATGAAAGATATACTAAATAAGAAAATGAATTTTGCAGATCATGAGACTGTTGCACTCAGTGAAGAGTGTAGCGCTATTATGCAGAAGAAGCTTCCTGAAAAGTTAAAAGATCCTGGTAGTTTTACTATAACTTATGCAATTGATGAAAAGTCTTATGGAAAAGCCTTATGTGATTTAGGAGCGAGTATCAATCTTATGCCTCTATCAATTTTTAAACGTTTAGATTTAAGTGAGATTTCTCCTACTATTGTAACTCCTTAGTTAGCTGATCGATCAATCACTTATCCTAAAGGAGTTATTGAAGATGTATTAGTAAAAGTGGATAAATTTATTTTTCCTTGTAGACTTTATAGTATTATATATGGAGGAAGATAAAAAGATTCCTATTATTTTGGGGAGACCATTTCAGTATTACCTGCCCATTTAAAATATGTGTTTTTAGAAGATTCAGCTACATTGCCTGTTATTGTACCTCTTGTGTTAACTGAAATTCAAACAAAAATGAATAGAAATGTTAAAAAGATATAAAAAGACTTTTGGATGGACTTTAGCATATATTGAAGGAATTACTCGTTCAATTGTATGTACAAAATTCTATTGATTAACAATATGAACCTAAAGCTGATCCTTAAAGGAGATAAAACCCAACAATGAAAGAATTTGTTAAAAAGAATTTTTAAAATAGTTAGATGATGGAATTATATATCTTATTTCAGACAGTGCTTGGGTAAGCCCAATTCACTGTGTTACAAAGAAAGGAGGAGTGACCGTTGATGTAAATGAGAAAAGTGAATTAAATTCCAATAAGACAAGTTACTGGTTGGCAAATTTCTATAGACTATAGAAAAATTAAACATGGCCACTAGAAAAGATCACTTTCTTTTACCCTTTCTAGACCAGATGTTGGATAGATTGGCTGGAAACAAATATTATTGCTTTTTAGATGGATATACCGGTTATCATCAAATTTCAATTGCTCCTGAGAATCAAGAGAAAACAACATTTGCAAGCCCTTATGGAACTTTAGCCTTTCGTAGAATGCCTTTTGAACTATGTAATGCACCTGCGACATTCCAAAGATGTATGATGTCAATTTTTAGTAATTTTATTGAACATGGAATGGAAGTATTTATGGATGATTTCTCTGTATTTGGGACTTCTTTTGAATTATGTTTAAATAATTTAGAAAAAGTTCCAGAATTATGTGAAAAAATCAACCTAGTACTAAATTGGGAAAAATGTCAATTTAAGGTTGCAGGAGGAATTGTACTTGGGCATAAAATTTCTAAAAATGGCATGGAAGTAGATCCTGCAAAAATTTCAAATTATTGAAAAACCTCCTACTACGGTCAGAGGGGTAAGAAGTTTTTTAGAACATGCTGGTTTCTACAGGCATTATATAAAAAAATTTTCAAAAATAACTAAGCCATTATGTTAAATTTTAGAAAAAGATACAAAATTTGATTTTAATGAGGAATGTATAAAAGCATGTCAATTATTGAAAGAAAAATTAATCACTGCAACTATAATAGTCCCGCCTGATTGGGAGAAACCATTTGAAATAATGTGTGATGCCAGTAATTATGCTATTGGAGCTGTTTTAGGACGAAGGCACAACAAAATTTTTAAAGTAATATATTATGCTAGTAAAACTCTAAATGATGCTCAAATTAATTACACTACTACTGAAAGAAAGTTATTAGCTATTGCTTATGCCTTTGATAAATTTAGATCTTACTTGATTGGAACCAAATGTATAGTGCATGCAGATCATTCTGCTATCAAATACTTGATGCAAAAGAAGGATCCTAAACCAAGATTGATTAGATGGATACTTCTTTTACAAGAGTTTGATTTTACAGTAGTTGATATAAAGGGAAATGATAATCAAATGGTTGATCATTTGTCTGGACTAGAAAAAGAAATATTAACTAATTTTGTAAGATAAGTTTTACAAAAATTTCCCTGATGAACAATTATATAATGTTGATGAAATTAATATACCGTGGAATGTCGATATAGTAAATTATATTGTAAGTGATATTCTACCACTGAATATTAAAAATCAACAATTAAAGAAATTTATATATGATTCAAAATTCTATTTTTGGGATGCCCATATTTATATAAACAATGTAAAGATCTAATTATTAGAAGGTGTGTGCCTTATGAAGAAACTCAAAAAAACATTGAAGGATGTCATGATTATAAATTTGGAGGACATTTTTGAACAAATAGAACTGCATATAAAATTTTGCAAGCTGGATCTTATTGACCTACTCTTTTTAGAGATGTTAATGCATATTTTAAAACAAGCAGATCAATGCAACGTGTAGGAAATATTTCTAGAAGAAATGAAATGCCTCTAAATTACACATTGGAAGTTGAAATTTTTAATGTGTGGGGTTTAGTTTTTATGAGACCATTTATGCCTTCATTTGAAAATTTATATATATTACTTGTTGTTGATTATATGTCCAAATTGATTGAAGTTGTTACTATACCTAAATGTGATGCTCGGAGTGTTTCCAAATTTTAAAATAAAAATATTTTCATAAGATATGAAATGTCGAGAGTAGTTACTACTGATGGAGGATCCCATTTTAAGAATAAGAGAATCAAGAAATTAATTAAAAAAATATGATATTGTACATAGATTCTCTACTGCTTATCATTCTCAGACCAGCGGTCTAACAGAAATATCAAATCGTGAAATCAAAGAAATTTTAGAAAAAGTTGTAAATCCATATAAATTGGATTGGTCTGCTAGATTAGATACTGTATTATGGGCATACAGAACTCCTTATAGGACTCCTATTGGAATGTCCCCATTTAGACTTATTTTTAGAAAAAAATGTCACTTACCAGTAGAATTGGAGCATAAAGCATTTTAGGCTATTAATGAATTTAATTTTAATCTAAAAGATGCTGGTGAGAAATGATTATTGCAACTCAATGAACCCGAGGAGATGGAGAAATGAAGCATATGATAATGCAAAAATCTATAAAGAGAAAATGAAAATATGGCATAATCAGAAGATTATTAAGAAGAAGTTTGAACTTGGATAAGAAGTTGACCAGAGGAAAATATGTTGAGATTTTTATACATATTTTATATTATTTTTGATGATATTGCACTTTAAAAAAAGGTATTTTTGATGTTTTGTTGCAGGAATGAAGAATTAGGGTCAATGGAGCAAAAAGATGCAAAAAGGAGCGAATTTAGAGCGAAAAGGACCAAAAATGTGAAGAATTGAACTAGGGCGCCGACGACTCCATCGACCCCGCTGACGGCAAGATTTTCCCGAGATTCTAAAATTTATTCATTAAGAAGGTCCGCCAACGGCGCCCTCGAGGCCTTCGACGGCGAGCTCGGCGATTATGACCAATCAGGCTTTGGATAAGGACAAATTTTGAAGGGATGCTTAGGCAACTTCTAGGAAAACTCATCCACAACTTTAAAAGAAGTTTTTGGCCAAAAAATGGAGCGAGCCAGAAGACACGAGAGTTCTTGGAGGTTAGAAAGGTTCCATTAGTGTTTTTATNTTACTTTCAATCTGGCCAATTGATTTGTTAAAATATGTTGAGTTTTCCAACTAAAGTGAAGATTACATCCAAGATTCAGGGAGGTCAAAGAACTTAGAAGTTGGGTACAAATAAATAGGAAAATAATATTATCGGGCGTAGAATTGGAGATTTTAGAGTGACAGACTAAAATACCAAATTCGGTCTTATCATTTGGGTGTTGAAGTGTAGATGTTAGCCCTCAGGTGGGGGGAACGTGGGAACTCCAAAGTGAGAGTCGATATCCTCCCAGCATAGCCGCAGATTCAGTAAACAAGCGTAGGATTAGTCAATATTTTTTATGTCTGAACCAAAGGGTAAAGAATAGGTATGCTTTTATTTGGCATAATATAATTTGAACTAATTCATTTTATCCATTCACTATAATTTCTTAAAAAGGAGAAGGTTGTTTTCTTATATATTGAATATCACATTCGTACCTCCATTAGTATATTTAGTTATTTAATAGTTAAAATTGCATATTTATTTCAATTACCAATTAGTAACAGATAAGCAAATTGAACTTCGTTGTTGTGATTAAAGTATTGCTTTTCTAAAATCTTAGTTCGTAGTTATAATCTTAGTTTGTAGTTCTAATCTTACTCCCTGTGAGTTCGATATCTAGGACTCCATTAGAGTCGTATATTACTTGAGCGATACGTATACTTGCGTTGATAAGTGTGACTTTACAATTATTGAATATTTACTACGCTGAGTGATACGTATACTTACATTGATAAGTGTGACTTTATAATTATTGAATATTTTATACATATATTACTTGAGCGATACGTATACTTGCGTTGATAAGTATGACTTTACAATTATTGAATATTTATTACATCCATATATCGAATCTATAACTGTTATTAAGTTTTGGTACAGTTGCTGAGGAATTAAATCTTTTAGTAACAGTATTAAATACTTATATTTTTAAGCATATATAAAGTCGTGATCAAGTTTTGGCACCGTTGCCGGGGAGTGAGTAAACAAAAATCACAATTAGAGTAACAGACAAATTAGGATTATTAGAAAATTTGTACTTGAATTGCAACTTATTTTCATATTTAGTTAACCATTTTACTGTGTACTAATTTCAAATTGTATGCATAAATTTGGACCTAAAAATCTTATACCCTACAACGTGTAATGATTTCAAATTGTATGCGTAAATTTGGACATGAAAATCTTATACCCTACGATTCGACACACTATTAGAAAAATTAGAAGATTGAGAAGAGAACCTAGAAATTCTGATACAATGGAAAATTAGAAGGATTAGAAGATTAAGAAGAGAACCTAAAAATTCTGATACAATGGAAAACAACATGAGCAAGATTAGAAGATTGAGAAGAGAACCTAGAAATTCTGATACAATGGAAAACAACATGAACAATCGAGGAATAGAGAATGAACACCAACCTAGACCCCTACGAGATTATACAAATCCTACAGTAGATGAAATTCACTTATCTATCCAAAATCCTGATGTAGCTGCTAATTCATTTGAGCTTAAACTTGCTATTATCATGAAATTCACTTATCTATCCAAAATTCTGATGTAGCTGCTAATTCATTTGAGCTTAAACCTACTATTATCCAAATGGTACAGAACAATCAATTCAGAGGTACAATAAATGAATATCCTAATTTACACCTCTCTAGTTTTTTAGAACTGTGTGCTACTTTTAAATATGACAGAGTCTCAAACGATGTTGTTAGACATAGAATTTTTCCTTTTTCACTGAGGGATAAGGCTAAGATGTGGTTAAATTTGTTAGGACCTGGATCTATTAGAACTTGGGGAGAACTGTCACAGAAAATTCTATCCAAATATTTCCCTCCATCCAAAACTACTTAACTTAGAAATGACATAACATCATTCTGTCAGATTGATGGAGAGTCAATATCCGAAGCTTGAGAGAGATTTAAAGATCTTCTTAGGAAGTGCCCCCATCATTCGTTAACAGATTGGTTGATAATTTAAACTTTTTATAGTGGATTAGTGGGATCTCTTAAATCGATTATAGATGCTGCGGCTGGTGGTTCTTTAATGTCAAAATCTTTTGATGAGGCTTATTCGTTAATAGAAGAGATGGCTACCAACATTTTTCAATGGCCCTCCGAAAGGGTAAATCCTAAAAGAGTAGCTAGTATCCATGATTCTAATGCAATATCCATGTTAGTTTCGCAGATTGCTGCAATATCAAAGAAATTAGATCAATATGGGATGAATTATTCTCCAACACCTCCTATGATGGAAGAGAATTCATCTGGGTAATTTTTGGATGTTAAACCTTCAAATGAGACTTTAAATGCTATTAATAGACCTAACAACCATTATTCGACTATTATAACCCATGTTGGAAGAATCATCCAAATTTTAATTGGAATAACAATTCTTCTACAGATCAACAATGTTATTATAACCCAGGTTGGAAGAATCATCCAAATTTTAATTGGAATAACAATTCTTCTACAAACCATTACAACCCAGGTTGGAAGAATCATCCAAATTTTAATTGGAATAACAATTCTTCTACAAATAAACCCAGGTTGGAAGAATCATCAAAATTTTAATTGGAATAACAATTCTTCTACAAATCAACAATTGGTTTATATGAAACCTTAAATGCTATTATAGACCCAACAACCCATATTCGAACTATTATAACCTAGGTTGGAAGAATCATCCAAATTTTAATTGGAATAATATTCTTCTACAAATCAACAATGGGAAAACAACCCAGTGAACCCATTAGGAAATTCATCCAACTAAGAAAATGTTAACTATAGACCTTCTTATCCTCCAGGATTTAATAGTAACTCTCAAATTAAGGAAAGAAGTTATCTATGGAAGAGCTGATATTAAACATGGGTCAATAATTACAAGGAAATCAATTACAAATTCAAGGAAATCAATTACAAAATCAAGGAACTGCTATTAAGAACACTCAAATTAAGGAGAAGAAGTTGTCTATGGAAGAACTGATATTAAACATGGGTCAACAGTTATAGAATCAAGCAATTATAGATTCAAGGAAATCAATTACAACATCAAGGAACTGCTATTAAGAATATTGAGAACCAATTAAGGAATTCAAGGAAATCAATTACAAAATCAAGGAACTGCTATTAAGAATATTGAAAACCAATTAAAGCATATCGCTACTGCGCTTAGTAACCGAACATCAGGAACTTTTCTGAGTACTGTGGAACCAAATCCTAAAGATCTAGGAAAAGAAAAAATCAAAGCAGTACAATTATGAAGTGGAAAAGAATTAAAGACAAGAGTGCAAAAAGAAATAGAAACTCAAAAAGAGAAAGTGGATACCGAAAAAGAAAAGGATCATAAGTAACCAGATTTATAGTATCCATTTACACCAATGAAGATTATTGTGGAGAAACCTCCACCACCATTTCCTCAAAGATTGAAGCAACAAAAACAGAATAAACAATTTTCCAAATTTTTAGAAATTCTTAAGAAGTTAACGGTAAACATTCCCTTCGTAGAAGCTTTACAACAGATGCCCAATTATGTAAATTTTATGAAAGATATTTTGAAAAGAAAAGGAAGTTCACGGATAACAAAATTGTTGCACTTAGCGAAGAGTGTAGTGCAATTATTTAGAAAAAGCTTCCTGAAAAATTAAAAGATCCTGGTAGTTTCACTATACCATGTGTTATCGGTGAAAAATTTTATGGAAGAGTTTTATGTGATTTGGGAGCCAGCATTAATCTTATGCCTCTATCAATTTTCAAAAGATTAGGTGATTTTTAAAAGTGACCAGCAAATTAAGGTTTGCTCAAAACATTAGGATTATGAGAAGTCTAACCTACTGTAACTCTTCAGTTAGCAGATCATTCAGTTACATATCCTAAGGGAGTTATAGAAGACGTGTTAGTAAAAGTTGATAAATTTATCTTTCCTATGTTTTTAGATATGGAGGAAGATAAAGAAATATATAGAAGATGTGTTAGTAAAAGTGGATAAATTTATCTTTCTTGTGGATTTCATTATTTTAGATATGGAGGAAGATAAAGAAATACTTTCATTTTAGGGAGACCATTTTTAGCTACTGGAAAAGCTATGATAGATGTTCAAAAAGAAGAACTCACTTTGAGAGTCTACCTATAATTTTAGGGAGACATTTTTTAGCTATTGGAAGAGCTATGATAAATGTTCAATAGGGAGAATTAACTATGAAAGTTAACATTTTTAGCTACTAGAAAAGCTATGATAGATGTTCAAAAAGGAGAATTAAATATGAGAGTTAATGGTGTTACCCTACTGTTTAGAGAGATAATGAATGTTTTCGCATGGAAATTAGTGAACATCTATTGAAAGAATATTTTAAAGAAAATTTTGAAGAGAAAGAACAAATTGAAGAGAGTGATGAAATTATTCTGGATGAATTAGAATATAAATAATTAGATTATGTTCAGGAAAGATTTGAGATGTTGGATATTATGGAAAATGCTGATAAGAAT